>CM028132.1:403952500-404140000 GCA_016271365.2 Neoceratodus forsteri | reverse complement strand
TATTTCTGTGTATGCTCTGTACCCGGGTCGCACCTGGAAACGAGATTCGGTTCAGTGTGCCTATCCCGGTTATCAATTTTTAAAAAATAAATAATAAATAATATTTTTTTGTGTAGTTCTGTCAACTAAAGGGGTTGTGCGATTGACACATGTGAAATATTTTGGAGGGAGGGGGCAGCCTGGCAGTTGAGTAGCCTCTGTCTGCAGTGTCACCAGCCATCTCCCACACAAGCAGGAGTCAGGACGGGCTATACTGCTTTACTCTGGAAAACCAAAAAGAAGGCGATGCACACAGAACTCGGGAAAAGACAAAATTATTTATTGAAGCATACAAACAAATGGCTCCCCGGCGCTTCGAGAGTATACACCCTCTTCATCTCAATGCTCAATGTAGCAGTTATACTCAACTGCTACATTACTACATTGCTTCAACCTATGTCCCTTTATTCAACATGTCTTATCTCTTGTCATTTATTGCTAGGAATCTAGAATGCAAGTTAATGAAACTACGTGTTTATTCAGCTTTAGCACTGGCTCAAAATACCTTGCAAGATACATAATTTCCTGTGAACTTACTAACAGCTGGGCCTTGCTAGCTGCCATGCTATTAAATTGTTTTTCCACAGAATTTAACCTGTTTTCCTTTATATTATACTTTAAAATGAAGGTACAGACCACGTATTATGTTGAAAGAATATTGGCCATGAATCGAAAACCAGAACCAAAACCAAAGCCAGAGGTAATCTGGCAAAACCAAAACCTCCTCAGTTATGTACACCTCTAATTCAAATGCTTTAATGCACACCCAGAGTGTTAACCTTGTTTTTAGTTAAGCGCACACACACACACACACACACACGCATACATATACATACACATATACATTTACATATATATGTGTGTCACAAAATATTTTGTTAATGCTCAGCTGGGGTCAAGCGACAAGCTTGGAAATGAGGCGTTGAGTTTCAACCTACACCACCCTCCCAAACCAGGCAGAGAGCAGGTGTGGAGTGTACTTAGGCTTCTCAAGCCTAACATTCACCTCATTCCATCTGTAAATAAGGTCAGATGTGTAGACTTTATAAGAATGGGAGGCGTTAGTCTTGAGAAGCCCAGCTACCACACCTGCTCTCTACCTAGTTTGGAAGGAAATAGTGTCAGGCTGAAAACCCTAATGCACTTTTGTCACTTGACTCCTAACTTGGAAGCATTAACAAAGTTTTTGCAACTTATTTTCTTACTTTTTGAGATATTATAATAGTATTCTTATTCTACTGTGGGAGCATAGGGTCCATCCCTAAGTAGATGCATCTATGTATGTAGCTGTGGAAGCACAGGGCCCTGCACTTCCATTTATAGGACAATGACCAAACTGTCAGCATAGCCATCTTATTACCCCACCTCATGTACCCGGTACAGAAAATTTTTGAATCCACGCCAAAACGTAATTCTGAGAAACCGCAACGCCATTCCGTGCCACAGGTGCAAAAACACATTTTGGGCAGGATTTGAAAAAAAGACAGCTGAGACATACTGTACATGAAGTGGGGTAATAAGAAGGCCATGTTGAAAAACTGTGGTAACAATATTTAAAATTTCCGAAGTTACAAGCGGGCGTAGCAAAATTGCAACAAATGGTAGGTCATAACTTTGGCATTTTTTCATACTTTGACCCCAAATTTTCAACATAGTCTTCTTATGACCCCGACTCATAAACACTGTAGGTGAAAATGTTTAAATCTGTGCCAAAACGCCATTCTGCGCCACAGGCACGAAAACACGTTTCGGACAGGGTGTGAAAAATGGCAGCTGTACTGTTTACGAGGTGGTGTGCAAAAATTGCTATGTTGAAAATTTGGAGTCAAAATATTGAAAATTGCCAAAGTTAAGCGAGTGCGTAGAAAAATTTCAACAAAGGCAAGTAACGCGATCATTTTTAGGAATTTTTTCACCAGATTTTCAAAATGCCTTTTTGGGATCCCACCTCATGAACACTGGCAGTGCAATTTCATTATTCGGTCCTGAAAGGTGATTTCACGCAGTGACCATGAAATTACCTACTGGGCCCAATTAATGACATGACAGTGGCAGTGTTCATGAGGCGGGGTCCCAAAAAGGCCATGTTGAAAATTTGGTGAAAAAATGGCAACATTATGAACATAAGTTCAAAACACCATTGAAATACATTATATGGCACTTATCTTTATTCCTGAGTTCACGATACGGCTTTGAAGAGTGCAGACATGTCCCAGATTACAGAAGATGACAGCTCATGACCTCTGGTAGTAAGTATAGGGTAAGGGTGTGTGTGGGGTGGTGAGTGCACAGTGGGAGGGTAGGGGTGGGGGAGGCGATGAGGAACCGTTTCTTTTTCAGAATTAAAAAAAGGCGTTACTGGACTGTTTCTTTTTACAGGTCTGAATAAAGAAATTAAATATCGGGACACTGGGGGTGGGCTCCTAGTGTCCCACACTGCTGAGGGGCACTAAATGCCAACACGGGACTGGGCCCCAATGGCTTAAAAATATAAAACAACGAGCTGTCGGGGGCATTCAACACCAGGGATGGACATCTCGGTGTTGGATATTTTAAATGATTGATCAGAGGAGTAGGGGATAGCGATCAGAATGTGGGGGGATGGGTGCCACTAGACACCAGGGAATATATGGGGACAGTGATCGGGGTGAGGGGTGCCCCTAGACACCAGGGGAAATGGGGGCTTATAGCAGCACTGCAGCTGGCAGCAGAGTTGACTCTTGGCTGCAATACTAAATAAAATCACTGTTCTCACACAGAACACCGGTGGAAACTCCTCTCACTAAGCTAGGCACCCAGGTTTGGGTGCCCAGAAAAAATATTTCTGGGGCTAATTGTAAAAAAACAAACACCAGAATCTAGCTAAACGGGGTCCATTTAGTTAGGTTCTGGTGTTTGTTTTGTTAAATGACAGCATTTTTATGTATTTTCCACGTTTTTTTTTTTAGTTGGTGAAATGAGAGAAAAAAAAAAAAGATGGCAGCTGGCAAAACAGGATTTTTTTCCTAATGAAAAAAAGAACAGATCTCACGAGAATGAATCCTTCACAAGATCAAATCCTTTGTTGAACTTTTTACCTCTGTTCTGAAAAATAAACTCAAAGGAAATAATGGGAACTTAAAGAGCAGCTTTCTAGCTGCGGAGTTGCCGTTCCCACAAACATATACGATAGCTCCCCTGGCCCAGAGCAGACTTCCATAAATAATTCCTTTTTTTCTTCCATGCTAAAGAGTTATATCCCTCAAAATTTTTAAATCGGACATCCTAGCCAAAAACGGAGCCACTTTCGCAAGCTGCCGACACGCCCCCACGCAGGCACATGCAGCCTCGTTTTGTGATATCACAGAACACAGCCCCGTTTTGTGATGTAGCAAAACAAAGACTGCGTATGTGTGCCCCATTGAGTTGAATGGGGACGATTTATCTAAAAATTTTATTAGTGTAGCCCCGGTGCCGTATGCCAATGGGCCCCCCCCCCAACTGCCTCTGATACTAGGCAAGGGGCCTGCTATGGTTACAATTGGGGTCCATTCCCAGAAATATTGAAAGTAGCACAGTGCCTCCACCCAGAGTAAAGTATCAGTGGGCTAGCTATCTGCTTGGCACAGCCCCCTGGGATACTGTGCCTACTCACCTCCCCAACCAATCACTCTGCACACTCATGTCTCCCAATACCTGATTCCGCCACAAACCATATATCTCAGTAGGGAGCATATGCAATGAGTTTCACTAACACAGCAAATTCAGACTATAAATTCACAGCTTTATTCAGGGGCTAAGGAGTAGGGAAAGGGATACCGGGACATAAGGTAGCTGTGAAGGCAAAACAAAGGTTAGTGAATTAAGCAATTTCAACATGTGGACCCACAGGCCAAGCCCTCCCCACTGGTACCACTGTTCCTAGGGGTACCCACTAGGTGCAGGCCTGATCAGTGCCGCTGGTTGGCTGGCTGTTGGGGCTCTGAAATATTTTTAGAAAACTTGTAGAATTAACAATAATTCCCCTTTTCCCTACCAGGAGACAGGTCCTGGGTACTCGTGGTTAGTCGATTTCAGCACCAGGGAAAACGGAGCTCCTTGAATTAGTGCAGCAAAGCGGAAAACAGGCTGGCCAGGATCCCTCCATCTGGATGGAACTTGCTCGAGCATCTTGCAGCAGGTCACTTTGATTGTAGTTCTGACCGCTTGTCACCTTCAGCCGCTTCTGGCCTGTTGCAGAGCACTGTGGTAGGGCAACACAAGCCCCAGAAGGACCAGACCCGGGAGTGGCTCCATAGCGGGTTGCAGATGCCCTAGCACCCCAACGGTGACCTCTTGAGACAGTGAGTCCCACTTGGAAGGGGTTAGCAAGTTCTCTCCCTGGCTCTGAGTGAGGACTCCTTAACAGTGGGAGTACTCCTGCAGTCCCTGCACTGAGCTCTCAGAAAAGAAAGGTTCTTAGGCAGTTTCTCCACTAAAGTCCAGTGCCAATTAGTAGGGGTGCTAGCCTCAGGTTCAATAAGCGCAAGTGCAGTTCAGCAGGGGGCTCAGGAATAACAACCCCCTGCACACCAGTCCACGCTTTTCCAGTTTAACAGTGCCCACCTTTTCTTTGGCTGCAGCTGGGACTCAGCTCTCAACCACTTTAACCAGTTCACACAGCTTATGCTAGCACCACCCTCCAACGACCAGAGACGTCTGCCCCTTCAGAATTCAAATTGCAGTCCCAAACACAGGCAAAATGGTTGATCAGTCCTAGCTGTGGCACTCTGCAAATCCGCACAGCCCTTTCAGCAATTTTGTCTTTTCAGTGCAGGGTTTCTGCAGCATTCAGTCTCTCTCATTAACCACCAGCGACTTCTCCATACCTGGGGAATCACAGTCCAGTCTCTTTCTCTCTTCCCCTTTCTCAATCAGTCCAGCAGCAAGTACCTGAAGAACCAGAACCTCAGCATAATCTTTCTTCCTGCTGTCCCCTTTCTAATTCACTTTTGCTGACACACAACTCTCCAAATGGGGGCCTGTGGAAGCCCCTCTCTCTCAGCACAGTCCTGACTCCTACAGAGCCCAACCACAGACTGACCCAGTCCCAGAAAGGCCACACTGTTTCAGTTGCAAATCCTGCAGTCTGATTGGCTGTTGAAGCCTTTCAATAATCAATAACCATTGTGACCAATATTCCCTGCTCATTTATTGGGGCATGCTCTTAGGCACCAGAATTAGTCCCCTCCTTTTCCCAGGAGTCCCTTTATGTCCAGTTTGGGCATCTAGATCAGTGATTGGCTGCAGCAGTGAGCTTAAGTGTCACAAATATGTCAGCTCCCATTTGTTTACAGGGAATCCTTTTAGTTCAACACAGTTTCTCCCCTTCCCAATTCTGCTGCAGACCAACATATAACTGGATTCACAACACCCCACTGGACCATAGCCCAGACTGCCCCCTGCTAAACTCCCCGCCAAGACAACTACCACTCCTAACTTGCAGCACCCCCCCCCTTCTCCTTCCGTCCTGTCTCCCCAGCCGAAGTCTACCAAGCACTGTGTAACCTAAACCCAAACAAGGGTAAATGTCCCTCGGGCATGGACTCCAGACTACTTCAGCTTTCAACCCCTGCTATTGCCGCCCCGTTAGCCAACTTGCTCAACCTCTCCTTCTCAACGTCAACAATTCCCATAGCTTGGAAGCTGGCAACCGTCATCCCACTACCTAAAGGGGGGGACCTCTCGTCTCCAGGAAATTATCGACCCATCTCCCTTCTCCCAACTCTGGCAAAAATACAAGAACAATTTGCCCTTGCTCAGTTCTCCCAATAATTAGTCGATTCCTCCTTCTTCACCCCTTACCAATCAGGTTTCCGAAAATCTCATTCCACTGTCACCTCCCTATTAAGAGTCACAAATGATATCCTCTCAGGTATGGATAAAGGCCATATCACCTCGGC
Organism: Neoceratodus forsteri; assembly: GCA_016271365.2. NCBI lineage: Eukaryota > Metazoa > Chordata > Ceratodontiformes > Ceratodontidae > Neoceratodus > Neoceratodus forsteri. The sequence continues at coordinate 404,134,040 of CM028132.1, read as the reverse complement.
CATCTTTATCAATCTGGCCAAAGCCTTTGATACAGTCTCCCACACAATCCTTCTAGACGAACTAAAGGCTGCCGGCCTCTCCGACCTTGCCACTAACTGGTTTCAGGCGTACTTGCATGGCAGACAGCAAACTGTGAAAATTGGCCCCAGCATATCTTCCCCCCTTCCTATCACCATGGGAGTTCCTCAAGGTTCAGTCTTGGGCCCAATCCTTTTCTCAGTTTCCTGAATGAACTACATAAGTCTGCTCCGCTCTGCTATCCAAATGTGCGTGGATGATACTGTGCTATACAACACTGGCCCATCACGAAACAGTGCTACTCAACTGCAGCAGGAGTTCAACGCTGTACAACACTAGCTCAGAATCAAATCAGCTTCTCCTAAATGCACAAAAGACAATCTCACTAACTTTTGGCTTCATAACCCACGACTCTCCCGGCTCACCTTCCGCCCCCCCTTTCCTAACCCTGGACCTTTCTCCCTTAGAATCCTGTACCTCGTTCCGCTACCTAGGCATCTGGCTCGACCAATACCTAGACTTCTCAACCCATGTTGACTCCCTTCACAAAAAATTGCATCCTAAACTTGGGGCCCTCTATCGTAACAAAGGCTGCTAGCCTACCCCGGTCAGGCGTGAACTTGTGCAAAAAATGATACTTCCGATTTTTGATTACGGGGATGTAGTCTACGGCACTGCCTCACCATCCACTCTGGCCAGCCTGGACACACTCTTTCATTCCTTCTGCCGCTTCATACTGGAAAGTCCTAAACTGATGCACCACTGTGACCTATACAGCTCCCTGGCCTTTCCCTCACTCTCGGCCCGCAGACTAATCCACTGCTCTAGAGTTGCTGCTAAATACTGGTCCCATACCCTTACTCCCTACCTGAATTCTACTTTAACTTCTCAACCCCCATCGGCTTACTCGCTGCGGCACTCGGATACCAGGCATTTCCATATCCCTCGTATGCATGCCGCTATGGGCCAGGCAGCGCTTAGATACCGTTTACCTAAAGTCTGGAATGACCTCCCAACAGATATCCGCCACTTCTCTAATCTTAGACACCTCAACACCCGCCTCCACGAACATTTCCTCATGGTCTGCTCCTGTACCAGGCCTACACATTAGTAGGCCCCAAGCCCTACTGGGCTACTATACCATGTTATATCAACCTTACGCTCTGGCAAGGTACGCAATCCCTCTATAAAGTCTACAAACCAATAGTTGTGTTAATTTATTTCTGTACAATGTAATGGCTTTTGCAATGTTTTTGTCTCTGTGCTTGCCTTAGTTTTCTTTAAGTTGCACGTCCGCCCTAGCTACCTACTTGTATAGTCTCTCATATTGTGCCTCCTCAATTGTACAAAGCATTTGTGTATTGCTGTCCTCACATTGTCCCCTCCCCTGTTCCCCCAGGTCACACCTGGAAACGAGTGGTTATCCGCTCAGCATGCCTGCCTGGTTAAAGTCTTAAATAAATAAATAAATAAATAAAAATGAGTCCACTTGTCAGACTGCCCCCAGCAGTTCAGCTGTCACTACCGCCACAACACCACACCCCTAGGCACCAGGCAGCACTCACTGATATACATGGGGCCGCTCATTAATATTCATGAGCCCCCGAGCGGCCCCGCTGCTCAAACTCCCCTCATGCGCCAGCTATGAGATTCTGCCCGATCCTCTTCTGGCCTCCAGTCCCCATAGAACACAGGAGGGTGTGACAGGGAGCTCATGCCACTGTTGAGGACCAACCTTTTCTTAAATTTGTTGCAACAGTTCTTCTATTTCTTAGTCTAGTCTATCCTTTACAGTTTTTAGTCCATAAGGTTGGCCACCTATGGGCACCCCCTTCCCTTTCTTGACTATGTTATAGTGTCCTCTTTAATTTTCCTTTTCCCTCTCAGGTCCTCATACACGGAGGTTATTGTGGTGACCTCCAAATGTATGTAAAACAGGTTATGTTTATCGTTGTTGGATTTAGTATGTAATAGCACTATGTCATAAACCTTGATGTATATACCTTATGTTTATGAAACCTGTAAATGTTGAAAATACCATGGCACTAGGTGTTTTTGATAATGGTAAAAAGTACTAAATGACTATTATAGAAATTAAGTTAGTTGTGCTATTTAAAATGCATGAAAATTGCTGTACACTGAACAAGTCTGAAATGTCATGGTGATTTGCATATATCCCATGATGCTGTGCATCATGGAAGTATGTATGATGATGTATTTCTTTGAAACTTGATTTGTTGCCAATGCCCTTTGGGGCAACCCTTTTTTCAGTGATTCAGCACTGAGGTTCTTTGTCTATAGCTTGTTTTGTTTTTTTCCTTTTTGAGCCCCCACTACCCAAGCAAATGGGGCCCACATAGGGATGAAGGGTTTTCATTGGAAAGTGGTTAGATCAGAGATCAGTGTCAGCAGGTGCTGGCTAAGTGCAGAGAAAGGACATACATAGTCTGTTGCTGCAAACTGATGTACTAAAGAAAGAATATGACATTACTGAAACTTATTTCCAGTATTTTGAATAAACAGCGCACAGACATTGTGCGTTGAACCTGAAGTTTGGTGTTTAGTCCATCTGTTATCCCACAACCCCTCCACAGAGGGGCACCAGAACCACAGACAATCTCCCTGTTCCTGGACCGCAACAGTGGTCAGTAACATCAAAGCGCTCCAATGTGCTTACACAAGGGTCGGCCAAATTTGCATGCTAGCAGTTCGCATTCAAGGAGTTACGCCACGAAGGGGCAGAAAACAGCAGGATGCCAGAGAAAATGGGGGGAAAGGACCCAGGATCCCTAGAAACACGAGGGGGGGACTACGGGTAAGCTCCCAGAAGGGGGTTACATTAGTATTTAGAGTTACGATTTTAATAAATTAAAGCAGAGATCACGTGATGCAATCAACTGTGTAGCTGTTTTTGCAAGCGCTCCCGCTACTCCCTCCCGTACAACCGATTTAAAACAAATAATACCACCGGTGTAAGGCTAGGGAACCTTCTAAGAGGAAAAAGTACTCTGCACGGCTTTTTAAAGGATTTGGTGGAGCTTGGGCAAGGATGGATGCAGAGATGCGACCTGCTCTCCCGCGACATACGCCGCCTAACACACCCGAGAAGGCCAGCAAAAAAAATCAAAGACCCAAGCAGGACCTGTGGGGCGTCACTCCAGTGGATCCCAGGAGCAGTCCCTCTAACTCTAGATCACTTCCTAGAAGAGTTCCGTCCCTTTAGGGAGGAGTCGCGATCTTTAACAGATGAAATTAAAACGATCTCCACAAAGCTAGAGGATCTCACACTACGTACCGGGGACTGCGAAACCCGGATTACTTCCTTGGAAAAGAAGGTAGGAAAGTTCGACCCATCCATGGCAACAACAAGATAACGCACTGCGAAGTTGGAGGCCAAGACTGAAGATTTGGGGGGGAGGAGCTGCCACAATAATGCGGTCTTTATAGGGCTTCCTGAATGTGAAGAAGGGAATAACCCTGTTCAGTTTGCCCAGAAGCTTGTGGAGAAGCTAGCTGGCCTCTCACCATTCTGGCTGGCCTACACAGTCGAGCGGGCCCATCGCTCTGTGAGACCCATACCCCCTCCAGGGAGCCCCACCAAGAACTTTCATTTTCAAATTCTTAAATTACCAAGAGTGACAACATTTTATGCTGAAACTAAAAGAAATTAAAGAAGTGCAGTGGGGAGGCAACCCGATCCGCGTGGCTCAAGATCTTCCACTATCGGTGTGCCAGAGGAGAGCAGCCTACCACAACACTGTCACCAAACTACTTGAGGCCAACATAAAATTCCAGATGGGATACCCAGCCAATTTCCAGGTTTACTTTGATGGGAAATGGGTCACTTCTGAAGACCCAAAAACAGCAGAGGAATTGCTTAAGAAAGTGTTGCCTGATCTGTTCCAAGATGGCTGACTGTTTTTTTTTTTTTTTTGACATGCTCCATGGTATTCAGAGGTGTGAGAGGCTCACTGTTGTGAGTATGTTTGTGCAAGTACTGTGTTGGGACAGTAGCTCCCTAAATCCCCACAGACACTGACTTTGTGATCTAAGGTAGTATTTCTGGGTAGCAGTTTCAAGTCATCGTTGCACCGCTGAAATCGCAGGTTCTCGACTGCGAGTTCAGATCCCACCCTCATTTTTATTTTTCCTAAGGTGGCTCCGATTCATAAATCAAGACTGTTTGCATACACACAGGAAAAGTGAGATCATACAGTGTGTGGACTTTTTTTGTTAAAAAAGCTTGGACTGTTTAATTACAGACTCATTTTCTCTACTGTTACATTTTTTTTTATAACTGTTCGAATGTGCTTAACCTGTTTATTTTCCCTGGTTGACATGGGGGCACAATGTTGTCTGTTTCTCTCTTTTTCTGGGCGAGACTTTATTTAGTTCAAGTCAGGAATAAGAGCCCTTCACGTTATGCCATGGTGGTGGGGGGGTGTAAGCTGCTTCTGTCTTCGGTCGAGGGCATGAAGCAGGGCCCTCCTGTAAGTCTGTAGCGATTTTCGCAAATATGAGCGGTTAAAAGTGAAGGGCAGTTGGTAGCCCCGAAACACTCGTCTGGGCACACGGGTACTGGGCAGGGAATTGTGCCTCCTCTGGCGCTAAGCTGATCCCAGGAAGTAAGCGTAATTTACCCATTACTAGTGGGTTCGCCCCGGAGTGGGTAGGAAATGAGCTGACTGCCTGGCTTGTGCAAGGCTCTGGGATGGTAGTCCAATTATATGGGTCTATTTTACTTTTCACTGGGCACATTTTGGCCAAAGTCAGTTATCTTAAGGGAAATTATTGTTTATTCCTACTGTGCTTTCGGCTGGGGGAGGTAGGCTACCACAGAAGGTACATCACGTACCATAATGATGGTGTGCTGGAAGGGGGGGTTATTTTTTTTATGGTCATATTTCTCATTATTTTGTTCCGGGGGTTGAAGGTGGAGGGGGGGCATTCATTCTGCGGGGAAGTATGTTTGTGTAGAGGATTGCTATTCTAAGTGGGGGCCGTGGGGGGGACGACTTGGCATCTTGATGGGGCTGGTTTCAACTATCTGTGGTATACTCACCACGCGATTGTACCAATGGCTCCGTCATGTGATGGTTTCTAATGGCATCCCCTTAAAAGATCCTTTCATGGAACATCCATGGGGGCCGCAGCAAGGTCAAGAGGTATCAGGAATTGAAAGATATTTACTTGCTCAAGAGCAACATCTCCTTGTTGCAGGAAACTCATTTGGTAGAAAAAGAAGGCAATCTATTTATTCACCAGTTTATTGGTCAGGTGTTCAATGCTGGGGACAGTACTCAAAGTAGAGGAGTGGCTATCTTAGTAGCGAGGAGCACCCCATTTGTGTGTGAGCAGGTCATCAGAATAAGAGATCAAAATGGGCAATATACTTTCATGAAGGGCGTACTTGATAGAACCACAGTGGTACTGGGGAGTGTATATGGACCGAATGCCAATTCCATTGGCTTTTCACTAAGCTTTTACAAGTGTTAGTCCCCTTCTCCAGCCTCCCTATCATAATTGGAGGGGATTGGAACCTCCCTTTTTCTTCAGACCTGGACAAATCCAAGCCTAAACGGAAAGGTTTGTCACCTGCGCAGAGGGACATCAGGGAACTGATGGACCATCTGGGGCTATGTGACCCTTGGAGAGTCCTCCACCCTAACCGGAGGGAGTATACCTTTAGGTCTGGGGTACATAAATCCCTGTCCAGAATAGACTACATTTCAGTCAGTCAGATATTGTTAGGCAGGGTGCTAGATGCTAAAATAGATCCTGGTGTGATTTCAGATCACTCCCTCACTTGGTGTTCCCTAACATTCTCTGCAGACGTGCCCAAGGAGTCTATTTGGAAGCTGAATAATCAGCTCCTTAAAGAATAGACGATTGTTGATTGCACTGTACAAGAGATAGACCAGTATACATCAGTTAACGTAAATTCTACTGGCCAGCAAGATGTAGAGTGGAGTGCTCTAAAATGCGTCCTATGTGGAATTTCATTAAGCTAGTAGCTCAGAGGAAACATAGCAGAGAACAAAAAGCTTTAGCTCTCTTGGTGGACATCCAGAGCTTAGAGAGGTCCCTGTCTCCTACTCCCCCCCCCCCGGAGACCAAATTATCAGGACTCCAAGATCAGTATAGTAATTTACTGCGCGAAAAGGCAGACTATGCAATTTTAAAAACTGGTACGAAATATATAGGTCAGGGAGAAAAAGTTGGTCACCTTTTAGCCCTACGGCTTAAAAAGACAGAATTCTCCAGAATAGTGCAAAGCATTTGCTTGCAAGCGGATGAATCCCTTTTACATACTCCGAAGGAAGTCGCAGGGGAATTTGCCAAGTATTATGCAGACCTATACAGCCCCATGCCCCAGTTACCAGAGGCTGCTCAAGTGCAGGAATACCTGAAGCCTATGCCCCTTCCCTTTCTGCGCTCTGAGCATCAAGAGTGGCTGACTGCACCTATCTCTGAAACAGAGATTGAGGCATCCATACGCTCTCTTGTTGCTGATAAAGCTCCTGGCCCAGAGGGGTTCTCCCCCAACTTTTATAAACTATTTAGTAAACAACTCAGTCCCTGGTTATCCTGACTTTTTGGGTGGATCTTAGATGCCAACCCCTTGGACAGTACCCTTTTGGAAGCTTTAATTATAGTGCTTCATAAGACAGGTAAAGACCCAGGGAATGTAGCCAGTTGTAGACCCATTTCACTCCTAAATTGTAATATCAAAATTTTAGTGAAGGTCTAGCCAATAGACTCAGATTGGTAATGCCGCATATTATACACCCAGATCAAGTGGGCTTTATGACGGGTAGACATTCCTCGGGCCACTTCCGGAAACTTGCTCACATCTTCTCTGCATCCAGGGATGCAGATGTTCCGGCTGGCCTGCTATCCCTGGATGCAGAGAAGGCGTTTGGCAATTTTTCTTTTGCACTATGTGTAAATTTGGTTTCCCCTCCAAATTTATTGACTGGATCTCCTCCTTATATCAAAACCCCCAAGTTAGAATACACTGTAATGGTGTGTTCTCAAATCGTTTCCCACTTTATTCTGGAACACGACAGGGGTGCCCCTTATCCTCTCTCCTATTTAATATTTACCTTGAACCTTCATTAGCTAAGCTGCGGGAACATAAGGGTATTCAGGGTATTTGCTGGGATCTCAAACAACAGGCTCACCAAACAGGATACTGCTCCTCTGGGGTTACAGTGCAGTCTGTGCACATTAAAATACTTGGGACTCCTTCTTACAAAGGATGAATCGCAGATGAGGAAACTCAATCTGGACCTGTTGCTCCTCACTATTCAGCAAGACCTCAGCAGGTGGCAGTCCCTCCCCATTTCACTTTGGGGTTGCATCAATTTGATTAAGATGAATATTCTTCCAAGATTGTTCTACCCCTTTAATATGTTAAATTCATGGATCCCTCTCATATGGTTTAAAAAAGTGCACTCCATTATTTCCTCCTTCATTTGGCTTGGCAAAACTCCTAGAAGAGCTTGTAACAAGCCTCTTAAGTTATGTGGGGGACTAAGACTCCCACACTTTGGGGTTTATTTCTGCGCAAGCCAACTGGGTAAATATTTGAGAAGGGTGTCACCTCAAGATGGGACTGCCTCTGATCCCTACCTCCCCGCATGGTTGGTTCCGGAGCAGGAACAGATTTCAAAGGTCGGTCTTTCCCCTTTAGCTATGTTGCACATTTCTCCTAAGGTTCCACCGCCCAGTTTAGCTAACGCTCCTATTGCCTCCTCAGTAAGAATACACACTCAACTATGCTCCTTTTTAAGATACAAGCACTCCAAAAGCACTCTCCAACCAGCGGTAGAGAACCCCAATTTTAAAATAGAAGGCAAGTGTATCCCATCATCTTGGCTTCCTCAACTTAAGGATTCCAGATTAGAGAGAATTTTTCCCGGAAGGAAATTGTATGACCACATCCTCCATCATGGACCATTTCAGGATTGAAAGGAGTCAGGCCTTTAAAGTATACGAATTACGGCACCTCCTGGTCCGTTTCTCAGAACTCCTGGGTAGTGACAATGAAACAGAAGACTGGTTGTCCCCCCTAGGGGTTATACGTGGTAAACCTCATGCTGTCTCACTACTGTATGCAACTCTCCTTTCCACTTCTCTTGATTCTCAGTATAGAGACTCCAAGTTCTGGTCTAACCAATTTCCTAATTCACTTGGCAGATAGGGGGAGGATTCGGAAGGATCTGCATACCTATAGTATCCCAAGACTGGGCTGGGCGTGCTGTAAGTTGCTCTCTGCAACCAAGTTTTAGAACCGTTTTTATACGTTCTTTACCCACTTATTTTGTTTTTTTCTCATTTTTCTGTTCTTGCGTAGTTTAAAGTTACTAGTTAGTTAGGGTCTTCTGAGTGATGTAGCTAGTTTTCTGAGTGTTATCAGGATTCTCCTGAACGTCCTTGGAGTATATACCAGAGTCATTCTAATGGTCCCACTACCGCCCAGATATAATCGGGGATATATAGTAGGCAAACTTGCCCGCTTAACTTTAAGCAATTTCGTTGGAGTGGATAAGACGTGAATTTACTGTTTCGCTGTTTAAGACCTGGAAAGCTGAGGAGAGGGAGCAAGAGTTGCTGGGAGGAAACTGCGGTGCGGAGTGAAGTTTGCCCTTTGGAGGATCCTTCTGCGGGTGGACTGGCCAAGTGTGCAATTTCTCAGGCCGTTGGTATGATTTAGCCTGGCTACTGGAGCACAGCCTGAACGTGGGCTCTGAAACTGTCTTCAGTGGGGCTGGCTGCTGGTGATGCAAGCAGGCTAGGCTCCGTCTGGCGTCCAACGGTGGACTTGCTGCTACAAGGGGGAACGGGCTCTAGATCGGCCAGGGAACTGGCCGATGAGTCTGCAGCTCCCCTAGATCCTCAGGGTTTGGCCACTGTGTGGTTATTGCCCAAGTAGTGAAATGGCGCAGTAAATATTTCCAGCCATGGTAATTGGAAATGGAGTTTGGCAGGCCCTTGCTTGTTGTCGATTGCTGACCCAAATTTTTGGCCGGTCTCCATTTGAATTGGACTCTCCGCCTGGATTACCTGCACTTCCTGGATCTGTCATTACTTAGCTCTGGATTTATCGTTTATCTTCGTATTTTGGACAGTGAGTGTGTCCTTTTTCTGTGGTTTCCCCTGGTGGTGAGAGGACCTGGGTGTCCACATTTTATTTACTTTTCTGTTGACTTTTGAAAGATGATTTTCTGGAATCCTAATTGTCTTGACTTTTTTGAGCAGATCCTGGACTTTTAATTTTGGGCAGTGAGAGTGCCCTGACTTCTTCTTCTACTCCCAGGCTGTGAGAGGGCCCGGGGTGGGGGGGGGGCACATAACTTTTCTGCATTTCCAGTCAGAGGGGACTGAGAAGATTTCATTTTGTTCTGGTTTTATTTGCTGTTATTCTTCGGTTTATGTTTTCCATGAGTCAAGTGTTGGACTGAACTATCCACATAGTGTTGGAAAAGGTTTTATTTTATTGTGTTTTTATTATCCGTCTTGAGTGGGTATTTTTATTTATTTATTTAGTTTTATTCACTTGGGTTGGGTAAGTTTATTATCATCTGTTTGGGGTTTCCCTCTTGGGTCAGGTGCTTGGGTGTTGTGTATTTTGGTTAGCCTGTAGGATGTGTAGGCCTCCCCCCGTAGGGCACTATTCGTCCTCTGCCCTCCATTCCCTCCACCCATTCCCTCCCCCCACTGATGCTGTCAACTTACTAGCGCTGTCGAGCGCTGGGTATTGTTTATGGGGGGTGGGGTGCAGACATCAGAGGACGAATGAACAGGTCTCTCACATCAGGGTACTTAGGCCTAGAAGATGCCATGGGGCAAAATGGAGTCTGGACTGTGGTGCGCCATGCCTATCCCCATACCCAAGGGCACCACCACCATTTCTGGTGGGCAAGTAGCCGGGCGGCCCTCGAAGCCCGTCCAACTCGAGTGATGTTATGCAATGCCAGATCTGTTAAGAATAAGACTGCAATTGTTGCAGATCTTGTTGGAACAGCTGCTCTGGCTTGCATCACCAAGACCTGGCTGGATAAAAATTATGCTGGCCCCATACTGGAAGCTGCAATTACGGACGGGTACTTGGTGATACGCCGCTCAAGACTGGACTGTGGAGGTGGGGGGGTGGCAGTCTGTTTCAAGACTGAGTTGGGCCTCACGAGTGTACCAGTTGAGGAAGCCAAATCCTTTGAGTGTACCACGGTGGCAGGTGTAGGTTGTAGGATAGCTCTTGTCTACTGTCCACCCAGGGACGAGAAGTGATTCCTGCAGGAAGTAGCAAACTTCGTGGTCAACATGGCGCTGGAGCAACCCTGACTGATGGTTCTGGGTGACTTTAACGCCTGGGTCGACGAACTCTTGCAATCTGGACAGCACTTCCTCCAGCTGATGACACTGCTGGGCCTTACAAAGATTGTTACCTCTGATACCCATAAACATGGTCACTCTCTTGATTTGGTATTCCTCCTGGGGATTGAGGCCTCCGATTTGGGGGTGGAACCTGTCGGTTGGTCTGATCACTACACCGGGAGGTTCAACTTTTGGGCCCCCACAGGCCTGCCCCTGTGGAGATGGTCAGTTACTGCCCTTTACGGGAGGTGAGCCGTAAAGGCCTAGCGATGGTGATTGACGGAGTTTCCTGTGGCCAGCACGTGTCCAGAGACTTTGGTTTTGGCCTACAATAAGGCCATCTCTGTGGCCCTGGACTTGATTGCTCCTGTCCGTGTTTGTCCTCTCCCCCTTAGCCCTTGGGCCCCTTAGTTTGATGGGTCCTTGAGGGAGTTACGGTGACTAGGACATAGGTTAGAGCAGTATTGGCAGAAATCCGCCCTGGAAGTTGACCGCCTTAGACTGGTAGAGCATTATCAGTCCTACCAATCAGCGATCTCCCACAAGAAAGCAGAATTTCTGACCAGGGAGATTGCTGCCATTCAGAATCAACCAGCTCAGCTCTTTTGAACTGTGGACAAGTTGTGCAAACCAACCTGTCTGCAGCTCCAAAGACCTTTTTCGCAAGTGGAGTGTGATAAGCTTGCTCGATTCTTTGCGAATAAGGTGCCTGACATCAGGTCGGAGATCCTCTTGACTCGCTCTGTGGGGGATGCTGTTGATCGGTGCCTGGTCACCTCACCTCACCTCGTGCTTCCTGGAGTTCCTTTGACCTGCCAGAGTTCGCAGATGTCATGCAGATTGCCCAGAGTATGTGCCCTACATGCTGTAGTTTGGATCCAGGTCCGACTTCCCTGATTATGGGATGTTGTGATATTATCGGCCCAGTCCTGGTACAGCTAGTCTGGTGCTCCCTTGATTCGGGTAAACTTCCTGAAGGAGGCGGTGGTAACATCCCTCCTGAAGAAAGCTTCTTTGGACCCAGACTCTCTGGCCAACTACAGACCAATCTCAAACCTCCCCTTTATAGGGAACATTATTGAGAAAGTAGTGGCGGTACAATTGGAGAACCACTTGACCACCCACAACATCTACAAACCGCTCCAGTCCGGTTTTCGGAAGAGGCATAGTACCAAAATTGCACTGGTTCGGGTGCTCAATGATTTCTTGATGGCGAGAGATAGGAGAAGCTGTTCTATCTTGGTGCTCCTTGATCTCTCTTCAGCTTTTGACACTGTGGACCACAGGGTACTACTTGGGCACTTGAGGTCCATCTGTGGCCTGACATGTACGGTCCTAAGGTGGTTTATATCCTTCCTCACTGGCAGAACTCAGAGAGTGGTGTCTGGGATTTTTTCCTTGGACCCATTCTCTCTGTCATGTGGGGTGCCTCAGGGCTTAGTGCTGTCCCCATGTTGTTTGCAGTGTATATGCTGCGCCTCAAAGACACTGTAAGATGGTATGGGCTGAGGTTTCACCACTGTGCTGATGATACTCAGCTCCACCTGTCTTTTGCACCTGACCAGGATAGTGCTCTCTCGGTATTTAACAACTGCCTTGCTGAAATCCAGGATTGGATGAATTTGAGCTGGCTAAAGTTGAACGTGGGAAAGATCGAAGTGATGGTTGGGTCACCGGATAGAGGGGATGAGGACTGGTCAGCCCTCTAGAATTTATCTAGGGGGCTCCCAGATCCTTACCTCTGAACAGGTGCGGGACCTGAGGGTGGTGCTTGACGATGGGCTGACTTTACGATCTCAGGTGTCAGCAGTTGTCAAGTCTTCCCTTTTACCATCTTAGGAACATCGCCAGGATCAAGCACCTTGTTCCGTCCGGGGATCAACCTATATTGGTTTATGCCTGTGACCTTGCGCCTTGATTACTGTAGCTCCCTGTACTTGGGGCTTCCTGGGATTGATATCCACCGCCTGCAGCTAGTGCAGAATGCTGCAGCACGACTGTTGATGGGGACTTCTCGAGCCTCTCATATCACCCCTGTGCTGCGCACTCTGCACTGGCTGCCAATTCGATGGCAGATCATCTTTAAAGTTGGTTTACTGACTTCTACATGGACTTGGCCCTGACTACCTGAAAGAGCTTCTTGTTCCCTATCACCCTGAGTGACAGCTCCATTCGGCCGATGAGGGGTTGCAGGAGATTCCGAGGGTGTGTCTGAAATCTTCAGGGGCCCGTGCATTTATGTACATGGCCCTTACCTACCCTCTGGAATTCCCTACCCTGTCGGCCGCGGGAGTGCACAACTGTGGGAAGTTTCAAACAGGTGTTAAAAATTTTTTTTTATGGTGCCAAGCCTTTAGTGGCACTGAGTGAGCGAAACCCGTCAGACTGTTGTTATTGTTTTGTATTTGTTGATTTTATTACTGCTGTTTTAAACTTTTTTGTAAAGTGCCTTGGTATTCTGAAAGGCGCTTATGTGAAATAAAGCTTATTATTATTATTAAGACGGACTATGTCTTACCCAGTATCAGTTCTTAAATGATATGTACTGGACTTCCATGAAGTTACATAAAGTAGGGCGAGTCCCCACTCCAACGTGTACTAGATGTGAGAAACATGAGGGCACCCTGACTCACATATTCTGGGATTGTCCATCCATTAAATTATTGTGGGAAACGATCCAAAACAAAGCGGATCCACTACTGGGCATTGATGACCTCTTTACCCCAGACATCTGCCTTCTTGGGGATTTCTCCCAAATTCTGGTGCGTATACGCAGGTACCATATGGCAATGATTTCTCTTACAGTGAAGAAACTACTCCTACGACACTGGCTGGATGGGAAGAATATTTCTTATGCAGAATGGCTTCAGCAACTGTTGTCTAACCTTGGATCTGAACAGCTTAAAGCCAGCCTTGGGGGCTCTATGACACACTACAAAAAAGTACGGGAGGAATTTCATTCCTTATATCTCCCACAATCAGAAGCTTCCTCAGGTTAACATTTTGGGCTTGCTGCCTCTGATATAGGGTGTGTCAGCCATACAGTGGCGCAGGTTATATGCTTGTCATATGTGATGACATTAGTTAGATGCCAAGTCGGGTGGAAGGGGGAGGGGAGTGGGTGGGGGGACTTGACATGGATTGATGCTTACCTTCATCTATTATCGCACTGTAATTGTGTTTTTATGTCAAGTTAATGTGGTAAAATGCTAATAAAGTTTGAATTTTAATAAATTAAAGCGACCCTGTTAGTCAAGCGGTCATTTTGATTTATTAAAATCGTAACTCTAAATGCTAATAAAATGTTTATATAACTCGTTCCCATTCAACTCAATGGGGCACGCACACACAGTCTTCGTTTTGTGACATCATAAAATGGGGCTGTGTGTGCCTGCGTGGGGGCGTGTCAGCAGCTTGAGGAAGTGGCTCCGTTTTTGGCTAGGATGTCCGATTTCAAAATTACGAGGGACAGAACTCATTAGCATGGAAGAAAAAAAAAAAAAGGGAATTATGTATGGAAATCAACTCTGGGCCAACTGAGCTATCGTATATGTTTGAGGGAGTGGCAACTAGGAAGCTACTCTTTAAAAACTGAATAACTTTGCAACAGGTTAATATTTTTGCATCAAAGTATGGCAGTTCTGTTACCCAAGTTCTTTCTACCATAAAAAATCACGCCAAAATTTCACACTGTCTGGGCACAAGGTGATGAGGAAAAAACTGCAAATCTGCTGACTTTTTTTTTTTTTTTACATTATCCAGTTCTCAGAATCCGCACATCCAACCGGAACAAATTTTACCAGATCAAGAGATCTACCCCACAGGACAGCACATACTAAATTTTGTGCAAATCCATTGAATGGTTGCAAAGTTATTAAAGTGCAAAATTTGAGGTTTAACGTTAAACAGGCTGCTCAGCCCAAACTATACGGGCACGACCGGGTCATGCCCTTATAATATATATGTTTGTATACAGCGAGTACAATAATATACTCCAGGGTGTGCATTAGGCAAACAGAAAGCTATTACAGTGTGTACATTAAAGGATTTTAATGAGTGCCCCAGAAAACTGAGGCACAAGGCCAAAGGCCGTGTATCCCTACACCCTGGGAAATGTTTTCAAATATTCAAATCCTTGACTGTATACTCTGGAGTGGCTTATTGCACGGATAAAATGGCTCACTGCTGTTTTGTATTATATGTAAAGTGAAACTTTTTTCCACAAATCATTTTTTTAAATACATTTTTAATAAAATATATAAAATCAAATAGTTCCTGGTTTTGTAGATACTGAGACTTTTTGTCTTGGTAAGGATTTCTGGCACTTGACCATGCAGTACTAGGAGTTTAATGCATGGTCAGCTGATATCCCTCTCCCGATGAAGTTTCTAGATTTTTCTTGCCATTTTGTAAAGCATTTTAATGTACTTCCCAGGAGGTAAGGCACTCAGCCATGACAACTGCCTAAAACCCCGGGGATGTGCAATACATATAGGATAAAGTATGGGTCAGTGTGTGTAACGAGAAGTTTACACACACTCAAGGGGTTTATGAACAGCATCTAAGCCCGAGGGTGTGTGTAAACTTCAAGTTTACACACATCGACCCATATTTTATTTTATATAATTGCTGGATTTCCCTTTTTTCGCCTCAGCAGTTATATACAATAAAAAAAAGTTGATGTGCAACCCTAGTCCTAGGTTATAGCGCATTTCACCTACAGTGTTCATGAAGTGGGGTCCCAAAAAGACCATGCTGAAAATTTGGGGGAGAAAACATTTATTTATTGAATTTTAGTAACCAGGTGGGCCCACTGAGACCAAGGGTCCCTTTTTCAGGGGCGACCCGGAATAAGTTACATATACAAGAGCACAGTACATGATCAAATCAAATGCAACATAAACATGATCTGATAACAGCATTTTACACAGGACTTAGTATTGCAGTACAGATAGACAAGCAGAAAAAATTACTCACCATAGTAATATTGTTTCTTCCAAGGTGTCCTTTAGCATCAGTAACGGTATGCAGTAAGCTGGCTAGGTTGAGCTGCCTCAGAGATGGAGTTTAAGCTAATTACTACAATGAATTAGCCAATCAGAAGAGAGTTACAGGGTGTGCTGAGAGGAGCTTGCCCAGAGGGAACCAGAATTTTTTTTTGAAGCTATTTATTTTATTTTTATTGGGCTGGCAGTATTGCCTAGAGGTTAGAGGAACAAGGTGTGAACGAGCTTGGTACATCCAGCAGACTAGACCTAAGTTTGATTCTCACAACCTCCAGTTGCATACTGTGTGACTCTGAGCAAGTCACTTAACAGCCCAGTGCTCCCAGGTCGCCCCTGAAAACAGGCACTTGTGCCTAGTGGGCCTTACCCGGTTACCAAAGACTAAAATAAAAATAAAAAATAAATAAAATAAATCTGACCGTAATGAGGAAGCAGAGTCCTCTTCAGTTAGGTTACTCGGGGAGGAAGGGTTGGAGCTTACTGACGCCAGAGGACACCTTGGAAGAAACAACAATATTACTATGGTGAACAATTTTTTCTTCTTATGCCAGGGGTCCTTAAGCATCAGTAACAATATGCAGAATACAAAGCAGTATAGTTGGGAAGCAGGTACAGAACCTACTTAGGGAAGAGGCTCTGCAGGACCACCCTGCTGAATTTGGCATCAAATCTGGACTGCACATACATGCTTTGTGAATATGTGTATAGTCTTCCATGTGGCTGCTTTGCAGACATCAACTAAGGGAATATACCTTACAGCGGCCACTGTGGTAGCAGTGCCCCCGGTAGAATGGGCCCTGAGGCCTCCAAGGGCTGTTTACCAGCCTTGTCATAACAAAACTGAATATAAGAGACTATCCAGCGAGAGACAGCTCTCTTAGTGGCTGGCCTTCCTCTATCTACCTCCCCATAGGTGAGGAAAAGCTGGGTAGCAGAGCCCCTAAACTGCTTGGTGTGTTTCAGGTAGTAAGAAAGGGCTCTTTTCACATCCAAACTATGGAGTCTCTGTTCTCCAGGAGTTGATTTTTCAGTGAAGAATACAGGAAGAGTAATGAACTGGTTCAGACAGAAATCAGAGACCACCTTGGGCAGAAATTTCCTGTTCGTTCTGAGCTCTACCTTATCCTTGTGAGGGATTATGTAGTTTGGCTCAGTACATATTTGCTTCAGTCCTATCACCAAAAAGGGGAATTATTTTCACAGGGGAAGTCCACAGCTTTGGACTGGGTATCCTGTGTTAAATTTGTGGTTCTTAACCAGGCCAGGCATCCAAGTAAAATGGCTTGAGCCATGACTCTGGTAGCTGCATCATTATTGTCCACAGCCATGTAAAACTGGTACTTAGTGGCCTCTAGTCCAGTTTTCACTGTTTCAGCAATGTTCTGTACCATCTTGTTTGATTTTTCTAATTCAAGATGGCCAGAATGGAACATTCCACAGCGCCTTCTGATATTTGGCAGAGTATGCCAAATAAGTGGAAAGGCACAAAAGTAAAGAAGCTGTGGTGTAAGATTTCTTAGCCATACAGTCCAGTTTCCTGGACTCATTCGCAGGAGGCTGAGAGGATAGTGGGACTTTAGCCTTGTCACACGTCACAGCCTGCACTACCCTCTCATGGTTTGGGTGAACATACAGAAATTCAGCATCCTGTCTAGCAAGCTGACAATTTTCTGTCAGGTTTCTTATCTACTCCAGGCAGAGAAGTGAGGATCTGGTGCAGCTTCATGATTGTTTTCCTGAGTGATTTGTAAATAAGCAGCACTATCTTTTTTGGAGGTGGAAGACCCATCATTTTTCTGTAGTCTTCATCCTCCTCCTCCTCATCCTTGGTGGTCTCCTGTGTAGGAAGGTCCAGGGTATCCACCATGTGCTGTAGAAAAGTAATCAGAAAGGGAAAATCCTCTTGGCCATTATGAGAAATACCAAACTCCTGGTCGGGTGAAACATCAGGTTCCAGGGACTGGCCTTCTGATTCATCATCATCGCCTTCTCCTGCACTATAATAGTATTCTGGAGCAAAAGCTGAGACAGCAGTACTATGTTGCACAGGAGTAGAGGGGCAGACAAAATATTGCCCATGCTCTGTATAGTTTGGCAAAGATGCCAAGCCTTGGCCATTTCTTCAACAGGGGTAAATCTTTTTCTAAGTCCGAGACTTTTTTCTCTTGAAGTGACTGAATTTCTTTTTGTTTTTCTTTATGTGCCACTTGCGTCTCCTCTTGCCTTGACATGGGAGGGGCAGTGGTATGTTTTTCCTTAAATTTCTTTTTAGCAGGCACTGAATTAGTGATCTGCTCTCCTTGTCTCTTTTTAGGCTGGTCACCATTATTATTGTTATTGTGCTTATCTGACTTATTTTCAGGGGCGTCCCTAGGGGACTTTTCTTTTGTCTTAACCTGGGAAGAGGACCCCTCTTCAGTAGCTTTAGTGGGGGGGGGGAGTAAACTGAGAGGCCATAATTTCCAATCTTTTGGCTCTCTTTCTTATTGTCTTTGAACAAAATTTAGAGCAAAGAGTACAATAATAGTCTGGACCTAAACTCTGTAAACACAAGTCATGGCTGTCTGCTTCAGCCACTGTTTTGTGACACTTTAAGCAATTTTTTAAACCTGTAGGTCCAGTCCTTTTCTTGGGTCTTTCTGACATGCCAGTTTGTCAGAAATGACAAAAAATATGGTCCCAAATGGGAAAAATGTAGCTTTGCAGTTGGTTTCCTCGTGGTAAAGAAACGCAACTTTCTGAGTTGTTGTTTAAAATGAAAAAAAAAAAAAGACAGTTCCCTAAAAAGTGGGAACCGCTAACTAAATGAAAATAAAAACCATCAAATATGCAAAGACGCTATATATTTTACCTCAAAAATAGCTAAAAGGAACCGTGGTGAAAATAGGAAAACACGGTTCCCAGGAACCGACAGGAACCTCTAAAAAACAAAGAACCTAAATTAAAACATTGTAAAATACTCACAAACATCACTAAATGTAGAAAAAAGTAAGAACTTTAGACAAATTTTTCCTCTTTAGCCAAAAGTGAGAGAGTACATCAGTTTTACTCAGTCAGGCAGAGAAAAAATTCTGGTGCCCAGTGGGCAAGCTCCTCTCAGCACACCCTATAACTCTCTTCTGATTAGCTAATGCATTTTATTCATTAGCATAAACTCCACCTCCAAGGCAGCTCAACCTAGCCAGCTTACTGTATACTGTTACTGATGCTAAAGGACCCCTGGGGGAGAACACTTAATAAAAAAAAAAAAAAGACCAAGTTTGAGTACAAGTTCAAAAGACATTGAAATATATAAACAAAATTTGTAAAAAAAAAAAAAAAAATAAATAATATACGTACATATATATGTATATACATACACACACACACACATATAAATTTTGACGGCATACCTGACTTCCTCAGTTCCCGGTCCAGCATTTAATAGTTAAGACACGTCTCTGGTTCAGAGAGGATTACAGCACTATACCCCCAGTAAGTAAGCAAGGGGTAGGGGTGTGTTGGTTGGCGGGTGCTGAGTGAGAAGGATAAAAGCGGCAGAGGGGCAGTGGCGGCAACAGACATCGATGGATCATTTTCTTTTTTACAGGAATTAAAAAAAAATATCAGGGATGGTTTACTTTATTTTAGGTACCAACACTGGGGATTGGGCACCCCATTGTCGGGTCACACCTGAGGACAAGTCTTGGCTCAGTGTGCTTTTCCCAGTTACCAAAATTTTAAATAAATAAATTGTCGTGTCATGTTTGCCGGCACCGGGGGTGAGCTCCCTGGTGTTGCACGGTGGAAATGGTATAGCTGAGGTACTAGCCAGCACCAGGGATTGGACACTCCCGTGTTGGAAAATTCAGAGAGCAAATTTTGGGCATGTCTGCCTTGCCAGGAGAGAGACAGGGAGTGCATTGGGCATGTCGGGACAGCTGGAGCGTCGGCTGTACAGACAGCAGCAGTAGCTTCAGGGAGAATGCCAGCAATAGAGAGTTGACATCACACAGCTCCATGTCTCTGACTGGTCATTCCCTGATGAAATACCAGCCGGCTATGGAGTCAGATAAAACCAAGGTTTTTTTTTTTTTTTACTCGGACTGAGTGTTGGTTTGTGAGGCAGGGATTTCTGAGATTCTGACTTGAATCCTGTTCTGTCAGCAGTCAGATCCTGGTTTTAGACTAGGAGAAGGAAACTGTGACATCAGACAGGACCAGTGTCCAGTTACAGGTCTGTAGCTAATGGGTATCGGCGGCAAAGAAGCTGCTCAGCTGGTTTTTGGGCAGTGTTATGTAGAGGAAATTAGCCAGCTGTTGTCTGATAGGAGCAGCTGGCACCTTTCAACTATGAGAAGTTTCTGCCCAGCAAGCAGTGACTAATGTCATAACCAGAGTGCCTGGTCTGTCACTGCCAAGCCCATTGCAGCCTGAGCTGCACTGAACCCAGCTGCACTGAACCCGACAGTGACACACCTCAGGAATGCCCTTTGTAACAAAATGTCTGCTGTGCATGCAAACATTAAAAGTACAGAGGAGAGAGAGAGAGACAACGCGATCAATGGCTTGGGAAACAGATTATGAGGACTCATTAGCAGAACTGTGACTGTTCGATGAAAAGAGAAGACCGGGGGAGAGACATGATTACAGTATTCAAAATCTAAAAGGGATAAGGCCATCAGAGTAAGTGCAGATCTTCTAGCTGCACAAGGATGAAGGGACAAGGGGACACTTGATATCACTGAAAAGAAGACTCAAGGGGTACTGACGAAAGAACTACTTCACAAAATGAGTGGTGAACACTTAGAAAAGACTGCCACAAGGTACTGAATGTCACTGTAAGGTCTTTAAACTGAGACTTGACAAGTATTTTGAAGAAAAAAAAATGATGACATGGTATTTCCACTAAAGTTGGTGGGCGTGAGGAACTGAGACTGATAGTCTCCTTTCTCCCCTAAATATGTATGTGTATAGGAATTACAGCAAGAGAACTAGATGGGCACTAAACACAGGATGGAGCCCCTCATATGCCTACCTGCCGCCGACAGCTTTTCAAAGTGATCTTGGTTTTAGCACCGACATCGTCCAAATCTTTCTTTGTGCCTTTTGAGAGCTTCTTCCCCAGAACTTCACGTACAAATGCCTCGTCAAAGGTATAATACCTGTTTGATAGCAAAAAAGAGAGATCACTTATCTATGCTCAATTCTGAATGCACACTGGTCCCCACCATTTCTTTTTATTTTTAATTTATTTAGTCCAAGACAACACCATTAAGTAACAAAATCTTGTTTTTGGTAGGGCTCTGTTTCTACCCAGTTATAAAGCTAGGTGGACTGAAGCACAATGAGGTCAACTGAGTTGCTCAAGATCACACAGTAGATAGGTAACTGGCAGGATTCAAACCTGGGTCCCCTGGTTCTCAGATCTGTGCTCTATTCAACAGTCTATATGGCCTCCTTTTCCTGTTTGAAAAGGCAACAAGGCCTAATGGTTAAAGCAATGAACATGAACCAGGGTTCTCGGAATGAGAATCCCTACAAATACTACAGCTCATTTGGTGACCTTGCACAAGTCACCCAACCTTCCTGTGTGTCAATCCTTCTGGCTGTAACACTGAGAAGAAGCGGGGCTCTATGGAAAATGAGATGCTGCAGTTCATGCAATATCTTGGTTTAATGAACTGTAAATATAGAACAGAAATAGCAGTTACATAAGAACTTACCGTAACAGTAGATCTTTGAGAGAGGTCCTTGCAGTAGGTCTTCACATATAGGACTGCACCCCTGGCATCAGGACCGCATGGCAAACTTGTAGCTAGCAATCATCAGCAGGGACCACCCCCGCTGTCAGGTGATGGACGTCAACGTGACTATAAAAGGGGGTGGTCCCCCACCCGCCCTCCAGTTCTTTTCCACCGCAGACCTCTGGAAAGGAAGCAGAAAAGAGGAGTGACCGACTCCTGGTACCCTCTGCCCTGGATGAGAGAGTCCTGTGAAGGGAATAAAGAGAAAAAACACAGGAGCTAGTAGAAAGGTGAGTGGGAAAATAGACCTACTGCAGGAACCTCTCTCGAAGATCTACTGTTATGCTAAGTTCTTACGTAACTGCTATATCTTACTTTGAGAGGTTCCTGCAGATAATCTCCTCTGGACTGAATACCAAGCAGTCTAACGGAAGGAGGAGTCAGAGACGAGGTTCCGGGAGGAGGAAAATGTCTGCCAACTGAATGTCCGTTAAAGACAAGAGGTCTTGCAGAACTGCAAGACCAAAACCAGACCTATGCCTAGAGGCAATGTCCAGACTGTAATGCTTAGTGAAGGTGTGGACAGAGGACCAAGTGGCCGCTGCAGAGATGTCTGCAGTGGACACATTCCTGAAAAAAGCAGTCGAAGTGGCCACAATCCTGGTAGAGTGGCCCTTAACCATACCCGGAAGGGGCTTCTCATACTCCTGGTAAATGTAATGGATATAATTTGCCAGCCACCTAGACAAAGTCCGTTTCATGACAGCCTTGCTCTGGCACTGGATGCGAAGGCTACAAAGAGCAGGTTCGACTTTCGAACCTCCTTAGTCCTAGAGGTATAATACCTTAAAATCCTGTGCATGTCAAGGGTGTGCAGAAGATACTCCCCCCAGCTGGACTGCACTGGGAAGAACACCGGCAGTTCAACACTCCGGTTAAGGATCAATTCTGAAACCACCTTTGGAAGAAAGGAAGGGGTAAGTCCACAGAACCACCCGGCCTTTGTGGAAAATGAAATAAGGCTCTCTACGAACTAGAGCCTGAAGCTCTGAAAGACTGAGCTGAATTGATAGCAACTGAAAAGAGCATTTTTCCATGCTAAAAAACGCACATCACAGCTTGCTGCCGGTTCAAAAGGGGGCAAAGTAAGCTTTTCTAACATAAAGTTGAGATCCCGGGGAGAACAGGATTCCGGGCTGGAGGCTTGATATGAAGGATCCCCTTCAAGAAAGTTCTGGAAACCTCTAGCTGTGCTAGGGTTTTACCCTCCACCAGGAGGTGGTAGGCCAAAACCGCAGAGAGATGGACCTTCAGGGAGGAACAGCTGAGGCCCAACTCTGACAGATGCAAGAGGTACTCTAAAACCTGGGAGGCGGGGCGCTAATGAGCAGCTAGCTGGATAGACGTGCCTGAATGCTGCTCCAGACCGTCGGCAAATAAAAGTACATTTTGCACCAACTTACATCGGTTTTCCAGTATAGTAACCATAATAAATAGGTGGAGGAAGACATCATGGACAAATATCTCGCCTCAAACACGGGAAAAAGTCAGACAGTAGCGAGGAAAGCGGCGAAGAAGTCGGTGGCCTCCACACTAGTGGGAAGCGCAGGTGTTATCTCGCTATCGGCTGCAGAGATCAGTGCTTTAGGCCACGAGGTGACGGGGCAAGTTATAGCAGCGCTTGAGCCCAGACTCCTGCAGTTAGAGAGCAAAACTGACTTGAAGCTACAGGAGGTCCTGGAGCAACAAACATTGCATGCCAACAGGACTGCTGAAATGGAGGATCGGATATCTAGATTGGAAGATGAGCATTTAGAGATCCCCGGGCAAGAGGCAGCTTTACAAAAGGCAATGGAGGAACTCAAAGAAGCCTTTGACTACCAGGAGAATTACAACAGATGCCTGAACTTGCATTTGAGGGGTTTGCCAGAAGGTTGGGAGAAAGGAGATGCAATGGGTTTCTGTGCTAAAATACTGCCAGATTTGTTGGGACTGCAGTTGAAGAAGGGACAATTCAAGCTTGAAAGGGCCCATCGTGCTGTTATGCCTAAATCACTAGAGGATCAGCCCCCGAGGCAAATCATATTGAGGTTCCATGCCTTTCAAGATTGAGAGGTGCTGTTGAGAGCCTACAGAGAGAAAGGAGTGCTGGAATTTGAGGGAACAAGGCTTTTCTTATCACAGGACTACTCAGCCCAACTTCTTAAGTGGCGGAAGATGTTCAACCTGCTGATGAACCAACTGCGCAGCTGGAAGGTGGAGAATTTCCTAGTTTACCCTGCTACTCTCAAAATTTGGTATGAGGGAGCCACGTTCTCTTTCTGGAAGTTTGCTAAAGCAGAGCAATTTACTAAGGAATTATAGAAGAAGCTGAACAAATGAAAGTAGTGGGACAGAGCTGAAAGTTGTATCTTGATGCTTTGGCGGGACTTGTTCGTTTGTGTTCTTATTGGACTGAGACCTGGGCCTTTGCGCGCTCTCTCTCTCTCTCTCTCTCGCAGAAGATATTCATTTAAGATCGGGGGGTTCATCCCTAATGGCGTGTACTGGTTGGAACTGTTGGTCAGATTGTGCTTTGATGTGCAGAAGAACGGGAGATCGTGTGGCCGATTGAAGAGACTATTTGGTGGGCAGCACGGACTGATGGCCAGTGGGAAACAGAAACATTACATATGACGTCTCTGGCCCAGTGACTTCTCCAGAGACAGTCTGGACTGCGAGTGGACTAGGGAAGGGGATGGCTGCTGTCTCTGGGGTGGCTGATGGGTGGGGCTGCAGCGCAAATATGGGGGAAAATATTGGAAGTATTTCACGTGAAGGTAGGGGATGGTGTACCCTTCATGCTGGCTTGATAATTAGGCACTCATAAAGAGGCCTGAGTGGGGGAAGGGCCTAGCGCGTGTATTAAGGGTGCGGCCTGATCCCTTGTGCATGGCACCCAGAACAACCATAACTCCAGAAGGGAGGTGGGGAGAATTTGATCCCAGACAATATATAGTATATGTTTTTTATAAATATAACTTGGTTACAGGTTGAAGGTTTATTGAGATAGATGTACTTCATGAATGTATTCTGTTATAGGGTTGTATTAAATGTTAGCTGTAACATAGGGAAACGGGATATTATTTCATAGGAAGCAGCCGGTCGGTAGTGGAGCAGCAGGGCACTACTACCGACAGAGGGACTGTAGACACTCATGCTCATTGGGCAATTAGTGTCAATATCAGAGGGGAGCGATTTAGAAAGGGATGTGTACGGGGTGGGTATGGAGGAGGGGTGGGGAGGATGGGAGGAAGAGAAAATTGGAATGTTGGTGGGGGGTGGAGGGGAAGGGAGGAATTTGGATTCAAGTTTATGTGCTAGATATAAGATATTTGTATGTGTTTCAAGGTGCAATCAAAATGCAAGTATGATATGGAATTATAGTTTACCGAATGTTACAATGTGGTGGTTATGTGAAAGGCGTGAGAACTGGGCTCACTTACAGGAACACCAAAAGAATGGACATGGCTGATGTAAAAGAACTGACAGTGGTTTCCTGGAATGTGAGAGGGGTCACTAATCCAATTAAGCATTCTATGTTGCTTACAGCCCTTAAGAGAAAAGGAGCGCAGATAGCATTACTCCAGGAGACTCACTTGTCTGATATGGAACATAGTAAACTTGCTCGGGGATGGGTTGGTAAATGTGTTGCGGCCTCTTATTCCCATCAGAAACGTGGGGTAGCCATACTGGTGAATAAACATCTGCCACTAGAAATTATCAGAGTGGTGAGGGACCACAAGGAATGAAGGTACGTTTTTTTGGTGGGTCAACTATATGGGGAACAAATTACGACTGGTAATATCTATGCACCAGCTGTATATGACCCCAGTTTTTTCCCTTAATCTTGGATCTGCTTACAAAGGAACAATTCCCAGGTTTAATTTTGGAAGGTTATATGAACAGTACAATGGACCCGGTGTTGGACCACTCTGAGTGTAAAGGCCGGATGCTGGAGGGCCTCAAACAATGGCAGGTTGGTTTAGCTGATCTGGACATGGTTGATAGTTGGAGGTTGCTAAATCCTGGAGCCAGAGAGTTTACCTTCTTTTTTCAACCCTCATGGTACCTGGTCACGAATCGATTACATATATATATTACGGGGATGGCATGAGAGAATTTTAGATGTCTCCCATGGTCCAATTCATATATCAGATCATGCCATGGTAATAACCAAATAAAGATGCGGGGGGAAAGGGATCGGCCAGCACAGTGGAAGTTCCCCTCATATATGCTCCACAACAAGGAATTTAGGGAGTTTTTGGTGAAGCAATGGCAGTTATATAAGGAAACTAATGAAGATAGTGGGGTTCCGAGGGGAATATATTGGGAAGCAGGAAAAGGCCTTCATGCGGGGTGTTATTACAAGGTATCTGGCTCGAGTTAAGAAGATAAAAAGAGACAGGGGTTGGAACAACAGTTAAGGGACCTGAGAGGCGAATGGCTAAGGGAGAGAAAGGTGAAATTACGCAACTCCTAATGGTCACACGGGAAGCGTTGAATGCGCTGGTAAGGGGAGAAGCAAAGACCTCGGGGTTTTACTGTAAGCGAAGAATATTTGAGTGGTCTAATAAACCGGGTCCACTGCTGGTACGACTTATGAAAGGGGGTAGATGCCCCACCAGGGTACCGGGGGTCAAGGATAGAAGTGGGATATTGCAGAGGGAACCAAAAGAAATTGAGAAATGCTTTTTGAATTTTTATAATAGGTTGTATCAGGCTGAATGCTCCAATAGGGGGCCATTAGTAAATGATTTTCTGGATAAGGTGGTGCTTCCTAGGCTCGACAGGACTCAGGAGGCGCAACTAAATCAACCCAGAAATTATAAAAACAGTAGGGAAACTGCAAAAGGGGAAGGCGAGTGGACCTGATGGGTTCCCTTTGAATATTACAAAGCTTTGGCAAGCCAGATGGCAGAGGCTCTGACGGGGGGTTTTCAGGTGGTGGAGGGGGAGGAGCACCTGAGCCTGCCCCAAACATGCTATGAGGCGATGATTTGCCTGATTCTAAAACCGCGAAAGGACAAGGCAGAATGTGCATCGTACAGACCAATCTCTCTCTTAAATTGTGACTTAAAAATTCTGGCAAAAGTTTTGGCTATGCGGCTGGAGGACCTTTTGCCTGTGTTGGTGCACCCAGACCGGGTTTATTAAGTGGAGATCCTCATATCATAATGTGCGTTATTTGCTGAATGTGATATGGAGGGCTGGGCAGATACAGGGGAAAACATATGTCCTGTCTATGGATGCTGAAAAAGCATTTTTTATAGGGTGGAATGGGGGTACCTCTTTGAGGTTTTGGCCCGGTTTGGTCTGGGCGACACATACATTCAGTGGGTTTGAGCTATGTATTGAGCACCTAGAGCACGTATACTGGTCAATGGAGCTCACACAGAGTATTTCGAATTGGGCAGGGGTACCAGGCAGGGGTGTCCCCTCTCTCCACTGCTATTTGCTTCAGCTCTTGAGCCTTTAGCTGCGGCGATCCGGCAATGTTTAGAGGTACGGGGTGTTAAGGTGGTGACAGATATTGAGCATAAAGTGACTCTTTATGCGGATGATATGTTACTCTTTCTGAGAGACTGTCAGAGTTCAATGCCTCCCCTTTTGGAGCTGATAAATGCTTTTGCGGCGTTTTCAGGGTATAAGATTAACCTCTCTAAGTCAGAGATGATGTGTTTTCCCAAACCAGAACAGGTGGATGAACGGTGGGGAATTAAGGTGGCTCAGAGAGGAATCATTTTTGGGAATACAGGTGGGTAGGACTGTTGAATCCCTATACTGGCTAAATTACTCACCACTAATTAAACAGGTGGAGGCAGACTTGAGGCGATGGATGCAGCTCCCTATTTAATGGCTGGGACATATAAACCTTCTTAAAATGAGCGTCCTCCCTAGGCTACTGTACCCTATGCAAGTGTTGTTGGTGGGCTCGGTCACAGGGGATATAAATAGGTTGGAGAAAATTTTCTCTAGATTTACTTGGTGAGGTAAACGACCAAGGGCTCGACTTCAAAGGCTGAAGGCAGAGTTGACGCAGGGGGGGGCTCAATTTCCCCGACCTTGTGAATTATCACCTCTCTATTCAGTAAAGGTATGTGGCTGACTGGGTGCATCGGCCTGCAGCAGCCAGTTGGGTAGACTTGGAACAATGGGGCTGTGAGGGCCAGTTATCGGCATATTTGCACAGCAAGGGTCCTAAAGCCTACTGCACTCAGGGGGGTGGTAACCCGTTGGTGGGGATGGTGCTAGAGGCATGGGAGCGTCTTAGGAAAAAGAAGGGTATTAAGGGAGAAATTCTTTGCTCCAGGTGGTGGGGAATCCTTTTTTTCTTCCCGGATTGGAGGACAGAGGCTTTCGGGAGTGGGAGAACAAAGGGGTAAAGACTACAGGAAACCTCCTAAAGAATGGGGTGTTGTACCCACTGGGAGATATTGTTCAAGGGCTAGGATTAGGTGGACATCAACTATTCCGATATATGCAGCTTAGGGCCTTTATACAAAAACTGGGACAAGATAAGGTACAGTTGCCCGGATGGGATATGATAGAGGCCCTAATTAATAGGCTCCCAAAGGACTCCAAGGGCTTTATTCGGAAAGCAGCAAAGTTGGGGAAACAGGATTACCCAGACTATACCTTTAAGGTTAAACAACTCTGGGAGCGGGATTTAGGCTATAGTATCACAAAGGAGAACTGGCAACTATTGTTAGACGGACAGGGGGGACTTCTGATCTGCAACACATTTAGAGAAGCTTTTTATACATTTTTACATCGGCTCTATTATCCCCCAGTGATAGTGCATAAGGCTCACCCTTCGATTTCCCCCAAGTGTGGTAGATGTAAGTAGAAAGGGGCACCTATATGCACTGCTTCTGGACATGTAAGGTACTACAGATTTTTCTGGGTGGGGTGCTGGGTGAGATTTCAAAGGTGGGGGGGAGCAATCCCTTTGAGAGTGGACCCGATCACAGGTCTTTTTGAAATGACACAAGGGAACAATGGGGATTGGGAAGCACTTCCAAGATGGTGTAGGGTGCTCCTGGTGTTAGCCAGGCACTGCATACAGAATACGTGGGTGAGTTGTGAGGTGCCCACTATCCAGCAATGACGTAGTCTAAGTATACAGACATTAGCCTTGGAAAGATTGACTTTAATTCTTAGGGATAGGGAGGAGGCTTTTTTTATAAAGAATGGACTCCCTTCCTAGCGTTGTTTAGCACTTTGGAGGAAAACACACTGCAAATGGGTCTCACTTAAAGGCAACTAGGGCTGGGATAGAAGTGACCTGAAGGATGATAAGAGACTAACCAAGAATTATTGTAACTAGGAATGCACTCAGGATAAAGGAAATATACATATTTACTTATTTCTATGTATACTTAACTTAAAATATACTCAAGTTTTTTTTTTCTTTATTATTATTGGTCTAATCATAAACTATAGAAGAAGAGACAAATATATTTTGAATAATTAATTGAAATGTATAAGAGATTGCACCTTTTTGTTATTGTATGTGGGTTTGTTTTCCTGTATGGCTATGTCTAAGTCCTGCCTACTGTACACTTGTTTTGTGTATCTTTATTGGAAATCTAATAAAAAGTTTATACAAAAAAAAAAAAAAAAACCTGGGAGGCCGAGCAAGAAAAAGGGTCTAGACCTTTCGCTGAGGCCGAGATAGAAAACCTCTTCAATTTCATGGCATAAGTGGATCTACTGGAGAGTTTCCTGGCTTCCATGAAGAACTGAGTGACCCCTGAGGAGACCCCGTAGCAAGAAATCGCCAAGTCCACAGGTGCCACGCATGAAGATGGCGAGACTTGAGGCTCGGATGTACCAGGGTGCCCTGCTCCTGGGACAGAAGGTCATCAGAGAGAGGAAGAGGTACTGGGGGTTCCAGTGCCAGCTGCTGTAGCAACGGGAACCATATCTGCTGAGGCCACAGGGGGACAATGAGGATCGTGTGTGCTCCCTCTACTTGTAGCTTCAGCAGAACCTTCTGAAGAATAGGAAAGGGAGGGAAAGTGTATAGAAATCTCCCTGTCCAAGATAGAGACAGTGTCTCACCAAAAAAGCACCATGCCCGGGAACGAGCGCGCAAAAGCTGGGTAGTTTTGCGTTGGATGGGGAGGCGAAGAGATCTAAGTCTGGTCGACCCATTGAAGAAACAGGTCTTCCCACATCTTCCCACAACAATATCCCACATATCAGAACCAAAAAGTTTGTGACCCACAAAAGGGGCATTCAACACCTTTTGCTGCATGTCAGCTGCAAAGCCAGAGACTCTAAGCTAGGAGTGTCTTCAAAGGCAAATGCCAGAGGCACCTGCCCTGGCTGTAGTATCAGCAATATTATAGCTGGCTCTGAGGAGATGCTTACCAACATCTTCTGCAACCTGGAGAATTTTAAGAAGCTCTTGGCTCTGGGAACCCTCAGGAAGGGCCAGAGCAGCAGCCTTGCCGCGCTTCCAGATGGTGTTCTGGTACTTGATCAAATGAGACAAGAAATTGGCAATTCTAAGGCTTAAAGTGGCAGAGGCAAACGTCCTCTTGTCCCAGAGGTCAAGCCTCCTGAATTCCCAGTCAGGGGAGAGGGAACTAAGGTGCTTGGGAGCCTTAGTTCTGTCATGAGCGGCCTTTCAGTAATTACCACTGAGTCAGTTTCTGGCTGGGCTGCATAGAAGGGCAGCCCCAAGGTGCCTGGTAAAGCTTATCCAGCCTTTCTGGGCATGGCTGGTACCAGGCTGGGCCTGTGCCATGCAGCAGTGGCAGCTTTATTCAGTGCTGGAAGCAGAGGAGGGATAACCTTGGGTGGAGATTCTGGGATCTCCAAGAAATTCACAAAGTTCCTCCTTGTCACATCCTCTTCCTCAGTCTGGAAGTCGTAGTGGAGGACAGCTATTTCATAATGTTGAAGAAAGAGGGGTTCTCGGGGGGGATGGACCTTGAGGTGTGTTTGGCTGTCCTCACTCCTGGAGGAGACAGTAGACCTGCTAGAGGAGGCAATCTCAATGTCTTCCTCCTCATTCTCTTCCTCAGGGACGATGAGATCTGGGTGGTATTCTTCCTCTATGTTGGCCTCCTCTGAAGCAGGGACCAACGGCCGGAGTACTGACAGCTCTCAAGAAGGTACAGGGCGGGCGGGTCAAACTGGTGTCGACACTGCTGCAACACCCGACATCGTGGGCGACGACATCCCAAGCAGTGGAATAAGCTGCTGTATGAGAGCCAAGGTAATGGAAAGAAAGAGCAGCATTAAGGTTGACAGCAGGATAAGGGAGTATCATCGACACAGGTATTGACAGAGAGAGTGCAGAACCCAGCTCAGACAAACCGCCACCAGCCATATGAGAGGCAGTAGGGCTCAGCGCATGTGGACCTCAAGATTCAAGAGGTCTTGACGTCAGAGCTGGTGCCGACGACCCAGAGACCAATGGCCCCTCCACAGGTCTGAGAAGGCCAGGAGAACTCTCCTCCATGGCGGGGCCCGAAAGCAGCTGAGGCCTGCATAGAGTGAGGTGTCAACACTGAAGCATTTGACAGAGCGATCCCAGGAGAAGAGGAGGAGGAATCCAACGGGGATCGGGATCGCCATCAGAGGGAAACAGTCCTTAGGTCGGTCTTTATCCCAATGACAGTGTTTCCCCGAGGACTGGTCATGGGCCTTGGCGGCCTGTGAGTCCGAAGAGGACACCGGCAACTGGGGGTCCCTGGCAGGCCCCTGCTCTCCACTGGCTGCCTGTTGCTCCACGAGGAACTTCTGCAGGGCTTTCTTACATTGGTGCTGGGTACTGAGGTTGAACTCCAGGCAAAGCTCACAGGCAAGAGCACTGTGACTAGGCCTCAGACAGCAGACACAGAGTTCGTGGTCGTCAGTTGAAGAAGTGTTCTTTCCGCAGCTATGGGAAACAGCCAACGAAGGAGTAGTTCTCGACATACAAAGACACAACACAAAAACAAAAGGAATCACTTTACAATAAAGTGATTATAGAGGTAAGTAATTTTGGCTGTCGAACTGAGCGATGAAGCTTCCGCAGAGTCCGTCCGCGAATGGTCGACAGTGGGAAGAACTGAGAAGGGAATGAGGCCACCCATGCTTTTGTAGGGCATGTGACATCGGAGCCGGACGTTGGCGTGGGCGAACCCCAATAGACTACTGCAGAAGACGCTTCAGTGTGATCCTAGCGCCTGATGGCTAAGTTCCACAGGTGTGACCTGATGACAGAGATATCCCCAAAGAAGATCAAGATATACAATTTTTTTTCATGGTAGGCATGGCACAGGAACAGAAAATTTATAAAGCTTCAAAATCCCATATCTTAGTTTAGGAATGAAAGAAAACAAAAATGCAAAGTGGATATATTGATATTTTTGCCAGAAAAACACTACTGTTGGGGAAAAAAAAAAAAAAACTATAAGGTGACAAATAAATACTGCTACTTTAAGTACTTTCAGTTTTTTAGGTTACAACTGTGAGTACAACATGGACAGATTTTTCATTAAAATTTCTTTTTCAAACTGTAAGTGGAAACAGTAACAGCAGTCATATAATACAGGAGACTGTTCCGTTATCTAGTAAACAATGTTTTCCCGTACTGTGAAAATGCTACGTAAAAAAGAGCATTCTGGTAAGCTAATGGCATTCAATCAGCCCTGCATTAGTCTTTAATTAATATACATGTTGTGCCTCATCACTAGATCCCCCAGCATATCTCTTCAAAAAATGAGTCTTTTTTTTCCGTCTGAATTCTGTTTTTAGAATTGTGGGCTGTCACTGTTTTATCCTTGGTAAAGTAAGAGATTGTATCAATGGTGTGAGTGCAATAAAAAAAAAAAAATCCTGCTGCTGTGTCCTATGCCATGAATGGAGCAAAGACACTTCTTAAAAAATGCATATTTAATTTAGCTTACAGACAGTTTTCTTTATTCATGAGTAGCTATGCCCTCATGTGCCCACTTCAATCTCTGATCCTCAGACTTGTTACAGAAGCCGCCAGAGGTGGGGACTGAATGAGGGAGCAGTTTCATTTATTTTATTTTATTTTTTTTCCTGCAGAGGAGAGGCATAGCACCTAGGGGTTCAGCAAGACCCGAATCAATGTGGATGACTAACTGGTTTAAAACAAAAACCTCTAGTGCCTTGTACAATTCCTGTCTCTGGAATTGACAGCCACCGTTCTTGATTTCTCCACCTGGCATCAGTCACTCTTGCGTGCCCCTTGAATACTATCTCACATTATAACAGACACTGATATTTTAAGC
Organism: Neoceratodus forsteri; assembly: GCA_016271365.2. Lineage (NCBI taxonomy): Eukaryota > Metazoa > Chordata > Ceratodontiformes > Ceratodontidae > Neoceratodus > Neoceratodus forsteri. Next base: position 404,101,609 of record CM028132.1, on the reverse strand, counting down.
ACTGTCCACAAAATCACATACAGACGATGAGTTTATGAGAAGAGGAATGGGTGCCATTGGAAGAAAATAGAAGTTACGTAAGAACTTACTGTAACAGCAGATCTTCGAGAGAGGTTCCTGCAGTAGGTCTTCACAAGTAGGACTACATTCCCCCTGGCGTCAGGACCGCACGGCAAACTTGTAGCTAGCAATCATCAGCGGGGACTGTCCCTGGCATCAGGTGATGGACGTCAGTGTGACTATAAATAGGGGCGGTCCCCCGCCCGCCCTCCAGTTCTTCCGCCAGAGACCTCTAAAGAGGAAGCAGAAAAAAAGAATTGTAAACTCCTGGGACCCTAAGCCCTGGATAAAACAAAGTCCTGGGAAGGGAATAAAGAGGAAAAAAACACAGGAGCTGGGGGAAGGTGGGTGGGAAATCCAGACCTACTGCAGGAACCTCTCTTGAAGATCTACTGTTATGGTAAGTTCTTATGTAACTGCTATATCTTACTTTGAGAGGGTTCCTGAAGTAGGTCTTCACAAGTAGGACTGAATACCAAGTAGTCAACTGAAAAGAAGAAGTCAGAGACTAGGTTCCGGGAGGAGGAAAATGTCTGTCAACTACAAGCTGCTCGTGACAGAAGTCCTTGCAGAACTACTAGACCAAAATCAGCTCTGTGCCTAGAAGCAAATGTTCAGGCTGTAATGTTTTGTGAAAGTGTGGACGGAGGACCAAGTGGCCGCTGTGCATATGCCCACAGTGGACATGTTCCTGAAAAAGGCAGTGGAAGTGGCCACTCCCCTAGTCGAGTGGCCCTTGACTGTCCCCGGAAGGGGTGTCTCGTACTTCTGGTAAATGTAATGAATACAATTTGCTAACCACCTAGACAAAGTCTGTTTTGAAATAGCTTTGCCCTGGCACTTGGGAGCAAAGGCTAGGAAGAGTTGACCTGACTTGTGAACCTCCTTAGTTCTTGAGACGTAATATCTCAAATTCCTGTGCACATCAAGAGTGTGCAGGAGATACTCCATCTGTTGGAGTGTTCTGGGTAAAACACCGGCAGTTCAACATTTTGATTTAGGGTGAATTCCGAAACTACCTTCAGAAGAAAGGAAGGAAGGATAAGTCCGCAGAGCCACCCGGTCTCTGTGGAAAATTAAGTAAGGCTCTCTCTTTGCTGGCCCAGTGGCGCTGAGGGTTGAGGCGCTGGACGCCACACCTCGCGGCAAGCCGGCAACCAGGGTTCGGGAATGGACCCGGGTCGGCAGGGGAGAGGAAGGATCGAGCGTTCCATGACAGATCTCCTTCCTCTGGGGTGGGTAGGGGCACTGTATCGCTCTGCAGCGGCACCTGGCGGAGGTCAGGGGCACTGAGAGGGAGTTCACAGTCCAGAGTTGGAGTGCGGCAGGAGTCAGCATGTCAGTGCACCAACGCCACTGCACGACCGGCTCCGTGGGCGTAAAAACATGGTGAAAAAATTGCAGGGCGATTATGGCGGCTGATGGCCATGCCCTGTGCCCACAGACACGAGAGGCGTGCCCCCCAAGTCCCAGGTTTCCGGGTCCCCGAGGGGGGGGGTCTCCGTGCGCCGGGCTTGTGTGGGGAGAGCGTGTCGTGAGCCAGACCTGGTCTGGGGGTGCAGGTGCCAGCGGCTGGACGACTTGCCACCTGCTCCGCAGCAGAGGAGAGGAAAATAATGGAATGATAAAAAAAAAGTAAGGCTCTCTACAAACTACAGCCTGAAGCTCTGAAACTCTTCGAGCTGAAGTGATAGCAACTAAAAAGAGAATTTTGCACACCAGGTAACGCATATCACTACTTGCTGCCGGCTCAAAAGGGGGCAAAGTAAGTTTTTCTAAAATAAAATTAAGATCCCAGTGGGGGGACAGGATTCCGGACCGGAGGTTTGAGGTGAAGGATTCACTTCAGAAAGGTTCTGGAAACCTCTAGCTGAGCTAGGGCTTTGCCCTCCACCGGAAGGTGGTAGGCTGAAACCGCAGAGAGATGGACCTTCAGAGAGGAATAACTAAGGCCCAACTCTGACAGGTGCAAGAGGTACTCTAGGACCTGGGAAGCCGAGCAGAAAAATGGGTCTAAGCCTTTGGTTGTGGCCCAGATAGAAAATCTTTTCTACTTCATAGCATACGTGTATCTAGTGGAGGGTTTCCTGGCCTCCACTATGACCTGAGCGACTCTGGAGGAGACGCCAAAGAGGGAAACCACTATGTCCAAAGGCGCCACGCATGAAGGTGTCATGATTTGAGGCTTGGGTGTACCAGGGTGCCCTGCTCCTGGGATAGAAGGTCGTGAGAGAGAGGAAGAGGTACTGGGGGTTCCAGTGCTAGCTGTTGTAGCAGTGGAAATCATATCTGCCGAGGCCATAGCGGGGCAATGAGGATCATTTGTGCCCCCTCTGCCTGTAGCTCCAGCAGAACATTCTGAAGAATAGGAAAGGGAGGGAAAGCGTATAGAAATCTCCCTGTCCAAGACAGAGACAGTGCGTCTCGCCAAAAAAACACCACGCCTGGGAACGAGCGAGCTAAAACTGGGTAGTTCTGCGTTGGATGGGGAGGTGAAGAGGTCTATTTCTGGCCAACCCCACTTAAGGAAGAGACCTTCCACTGCCTCCTGCTTTAATTCCCACTAATGAGCCCTGGTGACCGATCATCTGTGACTGTCCGCCAGAATGTTGTGAACACCTGGCACATGGACTGCTGTCAAGGATAGGCCATGTTGAACAGCCCAGTACCACACCTGCATCGCTGCCCTGCAAAGGGGGTATGAATGGGTGCCTCCCTGTTTGCTTATGTACCAGACCATAGCCATGTTGTTGGTCTGGATGAGAAGTGTTCCTGGAACTAAGAGGGACTGAAGTGCTTGGAGAGCATAGAGCACTGCTCTTGTCTTCAGGATATTGATGTGAAGATTCTCCTCCTTGGGAGACCACTTCCTGAGGTACGCCATTCCATGCATCCACCACCCTTTCTGGGAAAAAGAACTTCCTCACATTACCCCTTAATCGGCCTCCCTCTAATCTCATGATGTGTCCTTCTGGTCCTGCTATTTTTCTTATATTGAAACATGTTAAACTCTTTCACCTTGTTAATGCCCTTAAGGTGTTTGAATGTTTCGATCATATCATCTCTCTCCCTCCTTTGCTCTTAGGGTATACATATTGAGCTCCGTTAATCTGTCCTCATATGTTTTCTGATGCAGTCCCTGCACCATTTTCGTTGCCCTTCTCCGGACTGCCTCAATCTGGTTAATGTCCTTGTGAAGGTGTGGCCTCCAGTACTGCACGCAGTACTCCAGATGCGGCCTAACCAGTGTCTTGTACAGAGGGATTATTACCTTCCTCTTCCGACTTGTGATACCCCTACTAATACACCCTAACATCCCCCTAGCCTTACCTACTGCTTTAGTGGTCTGCTTGGATAATTTCAGGTCATCAGTGATGATGATGCCCAAGTCTCTTTCTTCCCTTGTGACTGCCAGCAACTCTTCTTCCAGCCTATATGTGGCTTCAGGGATTCTCTTCCCTATATGCATGATCTTGCACTTCTTTGCATTAAACCCCAGTTGCCACTCTTCTGACCATTTTGCTAGTTTATCCAGATCTCTTCTCATTCTGCCCACCCCATCTGGATGATCTACTCTGTTGCAGATCTTGGTGTCATCTGCAAACAGACAAACCTTACCTTCCAGTTCATCTGCAATGTCACTGATGAAGATATTGAAGACTGGCCCCAGGACTGATCCCTGAGGTACCCCACTTGTGACTTGCATCTCTTCTGACTGTATACCGTTTACCACCACTCTCCGTTTTCTGCCCGTCAACCAGTTTGCCACCCAGTTGACCAACGTCTGACCCACCCAGCTTACCCAGCTTATTAATCAATCTTTATGTGGAATAGTATCGAAAGTTTTGCTGAAGTCAAGGTAGGCGACATCAACTGTTCCCCCTTGGTCCACCACTCTGGTTACCCATTCAAAGAAATCTATGAGATTAGTTTGACAGGACCTTCCTTTTGTAAACCCATGCTGTCTTGGATCCTGTGCTCCTATGGATTCCAGGTGTTGCACTATCCTTTCCTTAAGGAGTGCCTACATAATGTTGCCCACTACTGAGGTAAGACTTGACTGCTCTATAGTTCCCTGCCTCCTCCCTGCTACCACTCTTGTGGAGCAGGATCACATGAGCCCTTCTCCAGTCTTCTGGGACCTCTCCTGTGGTTAAAGACTCACTAAACAGTTCTGATAATGGCTCTGCTAGTTCCACCCTTAGCTCCTTTAGTACCCTGGGATGTATACCATCAGGTCCCATTGCCTTGTCCACCCTGAGCTTATCGAGCTCTTGTAGGACCCTTTCTTTTGTGAAGAGACTAATGCTCACCTCCCTCCCCCATGTCCATTGTGCTGAGCTGTGGGCCCAGCCCTACCTTCTTTTCAGTAAATACTGAGCAGAAGTATCTATTTAGGATATATGCTTTTACATGGTCCTCCTCCTCACATGCCCCCTTATCTCCTTTGATCTTAGTAATACCCCCTCTGGACTTTCTCCTTTCATTAACGTATCTATAGAAAGTCTTTTCACCTTCTTTTACTGTCTGTGCTAGTGTTTCCTCGGTTTGGGCTTTTGCCTGCCTTACTGCCTTTCCTGCTTCCCTTAGGAAAGTTTGGTATGCCTCCCTATCTTCATCCCGCTGTGTTCCCTTATATTTCCTGAAGATCAGCCTTTTGGCTCTGACCTTTTCTGCTACTGTTTTTGAGAACCAAAGTGGTTTCCTTCTTCTTTTGCACTTCTTTTCTCTAACACAATGGGATGTTGCTTCAAGTATTGCATCCTTAATGCTTGCCCACTTTGCCTGTATCCTCTCACCTGTATTTCTTTTTGCCAGGGCTAGCTTAACTCTATTGGCCATCTTATCAAAGTCAGCTTCTCTGAAGTCCCATATTTTTGCCCTGGAATGGGATGATTTAGTTGTAGTGGCCAAACTGAACCATACCATGTGATGGTCATTGGCTCCCAGGTGACCTTCTAACTGGAGATCTGTGATCCTTTCCCTGTTAGTCAGTACTTGATCTAGGATAGCCCTTTCTCTTGTGGGCTGTTGTACCAGTTGTTTGAGGCCTTCCCCCTGCAGGGAATCTACCATGTGTCTAGTTCTGGCAGATGTTCCTGCTGGTACTGATCAATCTGTATCTGGCATGTTGAAGTCTCCCATTATCAGAACCTCCCCCTTTAGCTGTCATGTTTTGTACATCTTCTAACAGTATGTCTTTAGCGTCGCCGCCAAACAGAACTGGACCCCTGAATGGAGTGTCCAGAAGTGTGCTCTGTACATCTTGTGCCAACCCTGCGAGACATAGCCATGCAAGGTGCCTTAGGCAGACGTCCGTAGCCGTGCAACGTGCCACTGAATCGACTGAGTCATAGGTGGCTCGTAGAGCATGGCGGCAGGACAATTTATTCAGCCTGACTTTGTAGAGATGTTTGTTCCCGAGTTGTTTGTCAGGTACTTCTTGGATGTCCATTTCCAGGTCGGACAGGGATGACTTCTTGAAAGCCACCATGTGGGCTACATAGTTGTATGAACATATGGCGCAAGTGGAAGAGGTATAGACCTTGTGTCCATATTGGTCCATTTGTTTCGACTCCTTGCCAGGAGGCGAGGCACTGAGATGTTTGGGTTGGGTTGACCTGTCGTGTGCTGCAACGATGATGACAGAGTCCGCCTTAGGTTGAGCTGTAGGGTGGGAAACCTGTTCGAGGAGTGGTAAGTTCTGTCGGGTTTCATTGAAACCGCAGGAATAGACGACGGCTGTTGCCAAATCGTAGATGTCAGATCTTCATGTGACCCCGTCCAAGGTGGGATGGGGAGGGGGTCCACATTAACCAGGTCCAGATGCTCCGTAAGTCTTCTGCGTTTAGGGTCCAATTCCTGGGACGCCCACCCGCAGGACCTTTGAATGGACCGGAGGAGCTCTGCGAAAGACGGATCCTCCAGGGGAGATTTAGGTGACTCCTTTGGCTAAGGCTCTATGGGAGAGTGGCATTCCAACAGGTCCCCCACATCTGAATTCTCGTCGGAGTCAGAGGATCCCGGCCTAATTGGCAAAGAAGTGGCATCTGGAACCGCCTCCATGACTCTGGTCCCCAGAGAGATTCCTGATGGCAGAGCGCCTGTGTCCCTGTCAGAAACTCTGCTGGAAGGAGCAGGGCCTCCTGGTGGCACCCTACGGGATGGGATAGCCCTGACTACCAGCTGGGACTGACCCAACTCTTGTATGAGTTGGGACTTGGCGTCCTTCCACCAAGCCGGGATGGATTCTTGGTGTTTCAGCTGAGGAGGTGGTGGAAGGTATCCTGGGCACCCCATAGGACAAGAGGGGTAGCTAGGTGGTTGGTACCAGTAGGGGTACTGGTAACCTTGGTACTGGACAGCCTGACCCAGCGTCAGGTAACCTGGCATCGGACACCCCGGCGTCACATACTGGGGAAACTGCGGCATGTAGCAGGGTAGTAACCCACTGGGACCACCCCTATTTATAGTCATGCTGACGTCCGTCACCTGACGCCGGGGGCAGCCCTGCTGATGATTGCTAGCTGCAAGTTTGACATGCAGTCCTGATGCCAGGGGGCGCAGTCCTACTTGTGAAGACCTACTGCAGGAACTCCCTCGAAATAAGATCAGACGATTTACTTTTGGCCTGCTGGTGCTGTTAGCATTAGGTGTCATGGATACAGGAAGGTACGTGTTACTGAACTCATGAGCGAGCTGTAACTGTAACTGTTGAGCTGCACCATGGTTGTAAACTGCCCTCCCACCATTTCAAACCGGCACTGCCTGTAATCTTGTTAAACTGACCACAGCTGTAAGTTGACACCCCCCTCCCCTACAATTTCAAACTGGCACTGCCAGTTCCCTTGTTAAGCCATACTGCGGCTGTAAATTGACCCCCCTCCTCCATTTCAAACCAGTACTGCTGGTAATCATCTTCTTAAGCCACACCGGGACTATAAGTGCCAGACCGTAAGAAGGCCATAAAGACTCACTTGTTCCTTCTTGCCTTTGGGGATTTTATATGATACAACTGTTTACTATAAATTGGTGTATAAGCTGGTTTACACTGCGTTTTTGCTGTTTTATTTCGCATGTTTTATTCTTTTATCTGTACAGCGCTTTGACAATTTTTGAATTGCACTATAGAAATAAAGATTATTATTATTAAGTTGAAACATCCCCCTCCCCGGACCTCAAATTGGCACTGCCAGTGATCTTGTTGAGCAGTACCGTGACGCTAAACTGAAACCCCTCCCTCCCCAATCTCAAACCAGCACTGCCAGTAATCTTGTTAAAACAGTCAAGCTGTACCACCTGGCTCATTTAAAAAAAACAGAGACACAGCTGGAACCAGGACGTTGGGACAGGAGGTAAAGCATTTTCAAAATACCTGCTATGAAAAACCATGCATTTTGCTGAAAACAATGTAAGACAATGATAGCTGCAGACTTCCACTGACATGAATGTGCTTACAGTGACATGGCTTTTGTATGTGTTGCACAAGCCTACATTCTGCTGTTGGTGGATGGATTACTTTTATTCAAAATCTATTTTATTAATACAAAAATAAATAAAATGAACTATGTATTTAATACATTTTTATATATATTTTTATAACAGCAATAAGGTACTGCCAGGGGTTACTTTAATGCTCAAGTTAATCACCCTCTGTGTGCATGTGGCACTCAGATGTGCCTCTTGCCACATTATGTCCCCCAGAGGGGTGATTAACTAGAGCATTAACATAACCCCTGGTCATACTTATTGCTTAATTAGTGAACAGTGCCATAGTATGTACAACATTAAGAGAAACATTTAAATGTTGGGGTCTGACTCCTAACAGGAAGCTGCAAAATGTGCAGGCAGAGCAAAGTCTGTGAAAGTAATATAGCGAATAATGCCTGTGTAGGTGTGTGTGTTATGAAGATTTTTCACACACCCGAGGTGTGTGATAATCCATAAACCCCGACTGCGAAGCTCGAGGGGTTTATGAGATTATCACACACAAAGGGTGTGGGAAAAATCCTCATAAAACGAACATGGCTCTTGAAGAGTTAGAGTTTGCTGACCTACACCTTTCCAAAAGTGTACTGGATATCTTGAAGGCTTCTAGGAAGCCTTCCACCAGGGCTACTTATAATTTCAAATGGAAGAGATTTTTCCATATGGTGCTCTGGCAAGCATATTTCCCCAGAATCTGCTGACTTACTCACAGTCCTGGATTATATGGTGCATTTGAATACCTTGGGGCTGAGACCAGCTACCCTAAAAGTGCACCTGGCAGCCGTGTCTGCTTTCTTATCAGCAGGTAAACCCTCTTCTCTTTCAGCTCATCCTGTATTCTCCAAGTTTTTCAAGCGGTTGCTTCACACCAACCCTCCATTCAGGGACCCTGCCCCTGCCTGGGATCTTGATATTTGCATTGCTCAGCTTATGCAACCCCTTTTTGAACCCTTGTCTTCAGCAGAGCTTAAGTACTTGACTTGGAAAACTGTGTTTTTGGTAGCCATCACTTCTGCCAGACGCATAAGTGAATTACAAGCATTGTCAGTGGAGCCTGATTTTTATCTCCTTTCATAGAGATAAGGTGGTCCTCAGGACTAACAGAAAGTTCTTGCTAAGGTGGTTTCAGACTTCCACCTTAATCAATCTATGTCTCTCCCTGTATACTTCACTGACCATTCCTCCTCTGGCGAGAGGAGACTGCACAGTTTAGATGTCAAAAGAGCCCTTAGTTACTACATAGAACGTACCAAGGGTCACAGGTTTGACTCCCTCCAAGTATTCCTCACTTATGGTGAGGTTGGTAAAGGGAAACCTGCCACTAAAAGATCCATTGCCAGGTGGATTGTCTCTTGTATCCAATTTTGCTATGAAAAACTGGGTAAGGTTCCTCCCTCAGGCCTGAGGGCTCACTCTACCAGAGGTACAGCTGCATCTCTGGCTGCTGCCAGGGACATCCCTATCCTAGAGATATGTCAAGCAGCTACCTGGAAAACAGTTCACACTTTTACCAAGCATTACTCCCTGGACATCCAGGCTAGGAGTGATGCTCGGTTTGGCACAGCTGTGCTTCAGAGCCTATTTCCTAAGTAGGTTCTGTCCCTCCTCCATGGAGGTACTGCTGAGTAGTCTGCATATGTCATAATATAGCAAGACTTCATGTTGTTTGAAGAAAAAATTACTCACCTTAGTAATGTTGTTTCTTCTAATGGAGTCTTGCTATATTATGACCCCCCCACCTGCCCCTCTCAGAACCTCTGCTTTTGGGATGTGGGTGGGCAGTGCAGTGTTGGCACTTTCTAGATGCCCACCTTATTTTTCACCCCTCCTTTTTGGGGTGTTTGGGTGTTGTGTTTTTCATTTTTGGATCCCCTGACTTGAGTCTTTGTTTTGGGACCAAAAAATGTGTTCTTATATTTAGTAGCCAGTTGGCTAGTGTAGGTTTACGGCTTCCACACAGAACCTTAGTGAGTTTTGCTCGTAAAGATCTGACAGTTTGAGTTTGGGGAGCGGCAGACAGAGTTTTCGGCCGGGCTCGTGCTCGGAGTTCCATGCCTGGCATGGAGGGTTGGCTCTTTCGCCTCTGGAGCGGTTCGAAGGTTGGGACTTGCTGCGTGTCGTGGTATAGCAAGACTCCATTAGAAGAAACAACATTACTAAGGTGAGTAATTTTTTCTTATGTGCTGAAGATTCCATCATTTGCGTGCGTTCCGTTCTCTCCGGGCAGTCCAGCCCTTGAGGTTTGCTGCAGAAAGTTGTGAATAACTGAGTATCACTGGGAAGAAACAGAATTACTAAGGTGAGTAATTTTTTCTTTCCTATGACAGTGGATACCAGTGACAGTATCTCCAGGGTCATGGCCCATGCGATCTTCTTAAGAAGGTTTGCCTGGTTCAGGACTACAGACCTGTCCTAGGACGTCCAAATGAACTTCCTGGACTTCCCCTGTGAGGGTAACTCCTTATTTGGTGACAAGACAGAGGCATACATGAAAAAGGTGAAGGAGGTCAAGGGAATCAACAAAGTCCAAGAGGGTAGCATCTTTCAAAAAAAGAGGTGTGCAAGAACAAGAGGGCACAATTTGAAGATAGAGGTGGGGGCAGCTCAGAGGTAATTTAAGGAAGTATTTTTTCACAGAGAGGGTTGTAGATGCATGGAACGGCCTTCCGGAGGAGGTTGTGGAGTCAAAAATCAGTGGTGGAATTCAAGCATGCATGGGACAGTCATAAGGCAATTCTGGTGGATGGGGGTAAGAAGAAGTAGGCTGCTGGTTAACTAGGATCTGCAGCTTATCCAGTAGGTAGGGAAATGGGCAGACTGGGTGGGCCAAGCGGTCCTTATCTGCCGTCAAATTCTATGTTTCTATGTTTCTATTGCACAGGCAATATTTTTATAATAACTGGTGCAAGGTTTCAACAGAGAGAAAAATTGTAAGCTGTATTTGTGAGAGCGAGCGTGTCCCTGAGCAGCCACTATACTCGTAGAAATACAGTGAAGTGACAGCGCGAGGGAGAAAACACCGTAATAACCCGCTATCAAGTTATTATGGAATTCAGTGGGTTATTACAGCGTTTTACCAGGAATGCATATCTAGGCATCATAGGGGGTTGCCAGTTATTACAATGTTATATGCTAAATGCTAATGAATTACTTGTGGCACACAATAAAACAAAAAAATTGAGTACTAAGCATACGACTGTATATACAGCAAGACAGAGCAAATTTACTACGTAATAACAGGGAGCCTTCTGTACATACAATACCAAATTGGGGGGGGGGGGCAAAACCTGTACTCATATTGCTGAATTTAAGCATTGTTTTGAAAGGGAATACTTAGTGCAACAGACTCCACTGGAATAACGAAATGCGAATATCTCAGAAAGAAACAGTAAGACCAATACAAGATAAAAGGATGCTTTCTGAGCATTAGTGCAGATTGAAAGAGGTTAAAGCCCGTTTTCATGTGACTGACTGTTAGCATGGTTTTCAAAATAAATACTTAGTATGCTTGATTTTATAGGAATAATTAAATGTGCGTATCCAAGTAAAGGATAAATGGTGGAAAATCATGTTAAATATGGACTTCATATTCCCTTCTTCTCCTCACACCTGACCCCATGCCGTAATTAAGCCCCCCCCCTTAAAGATGGTTCTTTATTACACGTACTGAAAGCTGAAGGGGAGCACTATGGGACAATTATGAAGCTAGCCAGGACCATACATGATTAATCTGGCACCCTGGCAAAACGAGCAGTGGCCTGTCACATGTAATAAAGATGGTGGACACCAAGATGGAGTCTCATTCTAGTTTTGTGAAGTAGAGTATGGGTCACAGAACTGAAAGACTCTCTCGGTTATACAACTAAGTGGAGTGTTTCCAGACAGGAATGGGGCAAACCTGAAACTTGCAAGCTACTTTGTATTTCAGACACTTCTCATAAAATAATGTTTTAAGTGTACATACTATGTACAGCACTGCAATCAGAATGTACTGTGCAGTATAGTAATTGTACTTTATTGACCTCAAAATTCTTGTGGGGAAAAAAGTCTCCTCTCTGTATCAGCGTGGCTCAGTTGGTAGCACATCCGCCTCCGGACCAGAAGGTCGTGATTTCTCGTCCCACACCAGGATTGGACTTGCACCTAAAACTCGCTGGCATCCAAGTGCAGTATTGGGGGGTGCTATACTGCTGGGGTTGTGCCGGCCTTCGGATAAGACGTTATACCGAGGTCCCTTCTGCCCATCCTGGTGGTGTCCTGGTGGGTGTCCAGGTGGAAGTAAAAGAACCCAGGGCACTCTTCGCAAAGAGCAGAGAACATTCCCGGTGTCCTGGCCAACATTCCCCTTCCCATAAACCGGTTCATGCAATTATCCAGGCTGTGTGTGGGTGATGATGTGCGATATGGCCCGCCACCACACATTCAGTCACTTCACTACCAGTCTAGCATTGCTTGTAAAGCGCTTTGGGATACTGTGTATGAAAAGCGCTATATAAATGCTGATTCTTCTTTTTCTTCTTCTTCTATCAATTTCATTAATTTATTAGCCCAGGGATAATGCTAATTGCCCCGGACTTGTTTGTTCCATTAACACTATACTTGTCCAAAATGGCTCATGTGCAGAATCACACTGAAGTTATTAGTCTCCAATGCTGTCAGTCCTTCACATTTCACCTGTACTGAATACATCAGTGTGTGGATGTATGCATTATACCTGCACACAGTACCTGCTATGCAGAGATTTTCAGGCTAAAATGTTGTCAGTCCCTTGCCTTTCACTAGCACCAATTTCATTATAATGTGGGGAAACCTTCAGTGTACCTACCTACTCGATACCTGGCATGTCCCTGCAACTCTTTGGTTCCTCCATCTGCCTCTCAAACCTAGCAATGCACCTCTTGAGAGTGTCAGCCACTCTGCAGTCATCGCAGATGCATCTATCCCCCTTGCCCTCCATATGATGATGAGTTATACTACACAACCCTGGTACTGTACGTAGTGTGCTTCTTCCCAGTGTCCTAGAAGCTAGCCTACCCTACTCACCCGAGTCCCCCCTACTGCCATCCTTTACCTGACCTGTGAATAACAGTGGGCTTCAGTCTCCAGTGCTTCCAGTCCCTTACCTTTCACCAGCATTAAATCTAGCACAGTATAGGAAAGCCTGCACTGTTTTAGCTCTGCACTGTACCTGGTCTTGTACTTAAACAAGGGGTTTCAGTCTCTAGTACTGTCAGTCTCTCAGCTGTCACCAGTGTTAAACAGGATTATTTACACTAAAGAGAATCCAAAAGTTCCATACAATTTATGGTTTTTCTTGCTGTAAAAAACTTAAATAAAATGTTGTTTACCAGTGAAAAGTAAATGGAGTACACAAGGGTCCTGGACTTTAGGAGGGTATTTTTAAAGAAATGGGAGGCTGCCTTAAAAGCAGCATAGTGTGTGTGTGGGGGGGTGCCAGGGAGGGACAGAGGAAGAGTGGAGAAGATTAAGGGAGGGCATAGTGAAGGCAACCAGTCTCTATGTGGAGGTAGTGGGTAAAAACAGGAGGGAAAAAAAGGCCACAATGGTACTCTAGGGAAGTGGCCAAGAAAGTAAAGGAATAAAGGTTGGCACTCAAAAGGTACAAAGAAACGCAGTGGGAGGAGGATAGTAAGGTGTACCTGGTAAAATAGTGGGAAGCAGAGAGGGCAGTGTGGCAAGCAGACACAAACAGAGAAAAGGATAGTCAAAGGAATGGAAAAAGGGGACGAGACCTTCTTCAGGCACGTAAGCGAGAAGAGGAAGGCAAGGGGAAGGATAGCGGAGATAAGGAGAATGGCAAAAGATGACTGTACAGAGCAGGATTTGGAAAAAGCTGACATCCTGAATGGGTACTTCTGCTCAATCTTCACAATGGAGGCAGAGGGGGACAGACCATTGAGAAGAGGCAGGAACAGCGGGTGGGAGAGGGAGGTGAACACATATCCATTTACAGAGGAATGAGATCTGAAGGGTCTTGCAAACCCGTAAGTGGAGAAGGCCGTGGGACCGGATGGGATACACCCAAGGGTGCTAAGGAACTCACAGAGGAGCCTGCTGCACCACTGATGGCCTTATTCAACAACTCACTGGAAACAGGAGTGGTTCCAGAGGACTGGAGAAGAGCTGACATAATCATGCTCCATAAAAGAGGCAGCAGGGAGGAGGCCAGCAACTACAAACCAGTCAGTCTCGCATCAGTGTTGGGAAAATTACGGAAACCCTGTTAAAAGAAAGGCTAACGAAATACTTTTAATAGAACGGGTTACAAGACAAAAGGCAGCATGGAGTTTTTTTTTGGGAGGGGGGGCATGCCAAGCGAATCTGATCAATTTCTTTGACTGGGTGACCAGAAAAATAGGTCAAGGAAGGGCAGTGGAAGTGGCCTACTTGGACTTCAGCAAGGCCTTCGACACTGTGCCACAGAGGAGACTAATAAAGCAATTGGACAGTCTAGTGGTGGGATCCAAAGTGGTAAACTGGGTAAAAAAAATGGTTACTGGATAGGTGGCAGTGGGTGGTGGTTAATGGCTTACACTCTAAGGAGGGGGAGAGTGACCAGTTGGGTGCGGCAGCGTTCAGTACTGGGACTGGTCCTCTTCAATGTCTTCACAAGTGACACTGCACAGAAGCTGGAAGAGAAGGCATGCCTCTTTGCAGATGACACTAAATCTGTAACAAGGTGGATACTCAGGAGGGGATGGAGGGAATAGGGAGGGACCTCGGAAAACTGAAGCAGTGGGGCTGGCTCGGTGACACAGTGGTTGCATTACCGCCCAAAATACCAGCGACCTAGGACTGGGTATGATCTTGGGTTGCTGGGGGCCAGCTTGGGGGGGGATAGAGCATCCAAGGGACTGTTCTCCCAGGGAAGGTGGGCTGCCTGCTCCACCGTCCAACTGCCACCAGGTGGAGGCCCATTGGTAGGCCAGTTAGGGAGCAGCAAAGAAGAAAGGGAGCTGTGGGACTTCTACGGTGCAACAGTGGCTCTACATGCATGTGCCGTGTGCACTCCAGCAATGGGGAGGGAAAAAATAAAGGAAGAAAAACATGGGGACAGGCTTCATGAAGCTCTGCCTGTGCAGTTGTGGCTCACTTGGTCTTCCAGCCAGAGGAATTCTAGATAAAGTGTGCTCCGGAGGCGAGGACAGCCCTCCTCTCCCAGGCCCCGCACCGGGGAATCAGTGAGGGAACTAGCCCCTGGCTGGCGGAGGTCAGGATGGTGGTGGCTAACGGGGTCAGGGCTGATAACTGTCCATCCTGCAGGGAAGGATACAAATAGGTTACTTGCCTGTAACCGTAGTTCTAGGAGTGGTATGTAGTTCACATCCACACATAGGCAGTTCCACTCGAAGTGTTGATAAGTCGGAACGTCCTCAAGCTAAGCTCCTCCCACCAAACAGGTAGTATATCCTCTGGCTGTGCTCCGTGATGTCACATACTGAACGCTGGAAGCAGGGACTCACGTGCCACTTGCCAGGGGAGGTGGGGTTGGTGGTGTGGATGTGAACTATCTACCACTCCTAAAACTATGGTTACAGGTGAGTAACCTATTTTTTAGGGCAGTGGATGTAGTTCACTATCCACATACAGGCAGACTTCCAGCAGTTCTTCAGGAGGAAGTGGCAAGGCACACATCCCTACTTGGCGAACAAAGATTGGAGAACCAATGTTCCAAATGCAGCATCCCGACAAGATTCTAGGTCGATGCTGTATTGACTGATGAAGGTCTGTGCCAACTTCCAGGAGGCAGCCCTGGAGATCTCCTGGATAGGAATATCCCTGGAAACAGCTACCAAGGCAGTGGTATGTCTAGTGGCATGAGCCCTAAGCCCTACAAGAGGCTCACTACCAGTCAGCGTATTGCAGATGTCTATGCTGGAGGTTATCCACCTCCTAATCATTCAATTTGTTGCTGGTCTGCCAGGCATGGCTTCAGTATATGTGTATGTGACAAAGGAAGGGTCATCGGTGGGGATGGGAGACTGTGGGATAGACTTGGGGGTCTCTCCCCATCGGACGACACTGTAGAGGTGGAGTGGGAGGATGTTAACACCTCCTTCATCTCCAGCATCTACCTCGTCCTTTTTGTCAGGGAGAAGGAGGTCCAGATGATATTCATCCTGTGGGGGGGTGAGAGGGCACCAAATTCCAGAGTGCGGCACAGCCCCATGAGAGGAGGCGGCATGGGCGCAGGCATCATGGGCCCTTGTGGCGTTGGCCCTTGGGGGGGTGGGCAAGCTGATCTTGCATAACATCCCACAAAGAGGAAAGCATGGCTTGGAAATCTATCATGACTGGCATCAGGGTACCAATCAGCGCAAGCTGAGGGGGCACTGGGACTGGAGATGGGGCCGGGGAGGGTGGCCTAGCAGGCCGAGGCTTGGTGGCATCTCTTCTGCCTGGACCATAGTCGCAGAGGGAGAGGACAACTGAGAGAACGCCCCGGGTGACGCCGGGGAGTGCTGGGGCCCTGACGCCGAGCAAACGACAGAGGTTACTGCCAGTGGAGCAATAAGAGCCCCTGGAAGCACCGAACCTGCACCAGTCAACATCAAACCGGCAGAGCCACCTGACTGATAGCCCATGGAAAACAGGGTCCGAAACAGTAGGGGCTGAGACGTCGGTGGGACATTCACTTCTGAGGAACCAACGCCCGCCAAAGTGAGATTGGCAGAAAGAGCTGACAATGATAGCTCCATGGGGGAGAGGGCATGCGAGGCAGAGGGGGCCGCTTCTGAAGAGGAAGATGGCCCCGCCACGGCTGACGCACAAAGCGGAGACCATGAGCGTATCAGGAAGGACCAGGTCTTGGCACGGTCCTTGTCCCTGTGTTTGTGCCTCCCGCTGGATCTGTCCCAGACCTCAGAGGAGGTTGAACTCGAGGACAGGGCCAGGGAAGGCAAGGAACTCCTCGCTTGTAGCTTCTTCGCCATGCAGGCGACCTGATCCTTGAGTAGGAAGGTTTCCAGGGTCTTCTGGCAGCACCGCCTGGTAGCCTGGTTGAAACCGCAGTAGATCTTGCAGGCTTGGGTGTCGTGATCTGGGCCTAGGCAGTGGACATAGGAGATGTGATCATCTTTCTCTGGAATCTTCTTGCTGCAGGCACACCTCCTGAAAAGCGTATCAGAGACAGAGCTTGGCATAAAACGAAGAAAACGAATCACTTTAAAAGTAAACTGATGCTAAACTAAGGAGAGAAAATGAAAGAAATTCGAAGAAATGGCAGTCGATATAAGCTGGATGGATCTCCGAGAGGTCCGACGTACGATGGTCAATGGTGGAAAAAGAACTGAGGAGGTCGCGGGCGCTGCCCACTCTTATAGGATAGGGCGACGTCAGCATGTGACGTAGGAGTGGGCGGCCCCCTGGAAGACTGCTAGCTAGAAAAGTTTCTGTGTGGTCCTGGCACCTTGCGGTTACAGTTCCATAGGTGTGGCCTGCTGCAAGAGACTCCCTTGATAAAGATCTTGGAGGTCCAAGGACCAGAGCCACATGCCCTGCTCTAGGGAAGATATGATCTGGTTCAGAGTTACCATAGGGAACTTGCAATTCCGCATGTACTGACTGAGATCATGCAGATCCAGTATGGGTCACCAGCCCCCCCCCATCCGCTTCAGGACCAGGAAGTACCTGGAGATGTATCCCTGACTTGCCAGGGTGTCTGGAACATGGGCTATAGTCCCTTTCGCAAGGAGCTGAGCAACGTCCTCCAGTAGGGCAGACAGTGTGTCCTGCAACACACCAAGGACTCCTAAAAAGTGTGGGATCGGTAAGATGGGGGAACCTTGAGGTCTAAAGGCAGCCCTCTGCCTACCACCTCGAGAACCTAATTGTCTGTAGTAATGATGGACCAGTGTGGCCAGAAGTGGCGAACCCGACCCCCCACAGGGAACTGAGTCAGGGACTGAAGAGGTGGGATGTAGACACCCCCCTCCAACCCATCACTGGGCAGCTTTGGAGGGGACACCAGGTGCTGGAGCTGGAGGGCAGCACTTCCCTACCACTGCCTCTCTTGGCCCCTGGCCAGAGAACTTGGCCTTGAGGCACGAGACTTGGTATTGCTCCTGCTGGGGCCACTGCTGCAGAAGCTGCTGTGGCTGAAAGGACAAAAACTGTAAAGACTTTTTTTCAGTTTCTGGGTGTTTAGGTCCTTGTGGGATGAAGCCAGAGGGTCCAGAGTGGCACCGGACTTCTCAATCCTGGTGAGATGACTTTCCACCCCTAGGCCAAAGAGGTTTGTGCCCATGAAAGGGACATCGACCAGTTTGTGCTGAGTCTCTGCCGTAGAGGTGAAGAGCCTCAGCCAAGCACCAAGACACACTGTGATGGCCGATGCCATGGCACGGGCGCAGGAGTTGCCCATGTCTAAGGCCGACTGGAGCCAGTGTTTAGCCAGCGCCTGACCCTGGTCTCTGGCCAACTTCACCAGCAGCTGCTTTTCAGCAGGTAGATGAAGAGGAACATTATGAAGCACTCCCAGCAGGGAGTGACTAAAGTTACCATCATCATAACAGCTCGCCTGGTGGAGACCAGGACAGGAGCCAATGTAGACCTTCTTGGCTGCATAGTCAACCTTCTTTGATTCTTTGTCAGGGGGCATGTCCACATCCCCTTGGCTTCCAGACTTCTGGAAAGCCGAATCAGAGACCAGACCTTCGGAAAAGGGATGGTCTGAGAATCCAGAAAGGGACCCATTAAGGAGTGTGTATTTGCAGACCATATGGGCGGAAGGTGCTGGGCAGGATGGGGCGGTCCCAAAATGACATCAGCCATGGGAAAGGCAACCCTTGGGGATTCATTCCCATCAAGGATGTCTGTGAAAGAGTACTTGACCCTTTTCTTAACAGGCTCCAGAGGGACAAACATGAACTCCGAAATGAGTCAGAGTAGAGCCCGGAATGACACCGGCCCAAGCATCAGCAGTCAGTTCCTCGACCAACACACGATCGAAGGTATGTGTCCTTGATGACTGCATGGATGAGCCATAGGAGGACACCTCAAAAACACCCCTTGACCATCTGCCACCATGAACCACCTGAGAGTCATCAAACTGGGTGATTTCCACTGACAGCTGGCCTGGTAAGCCAGCCACAGCATAGGCGTCCTTCATCAGCGCTCCCACCAAAAGTAGTGGTGGAGGAGGCTACACCCACAAGGGTGGTGAGACAGGTTTTGGGGCAACTGTCAAGGATGGACCAGCATGGGCATGACCAGCGCCTGCCTGTCGACCACAGGTGTCATAGGCAGAGCCCTACTCTACTCTGGCCCACTACTGCTGCAGGAGTTTCTCGCGGCGCTGCCACATCCAGCAGCAGAGCCTCTCCTTGTCCAAGAATGAGGAGATCAAGCAACACAGATGGGGACACCTCGCAGTCGAGCGAGAGTTCAAGCGGCGCCTCAATCTAGAGTGTGAACTCGACCTCGCCCATTGATGGAAGGGCTGATGCCGAGGAGAAGCCACTGGTGCCACAGTATAGATCACATGCAATGGCTTTTGTGGAATGACCTCTGGTGAAGGCTGTTCCCAAGTGGAGCTGGTCGGGGAGACCAACCAGTCCATGTCCTCCTGAGTGAGGACCGGGAAAATCAGGGTCTTGGAGATTGACTCCTCAATTACCTCCAACAACTGGTCGACAGAGTAGAGAAAACTCTCAACTGCCAGATCGGCCAGTGTTGAGGTCAACAAGCCCGAAAGGGGTACAGTGGAGCTAGTGACCTGGCTCTCAACCTTAGACAGCTCAACCAAAGTCAAGTGCTCTAGCTAAACCCCAGCTGAGCAGTTGAGGGAGTGGGAGGACAGATTTCTCCCAGTCCCATGACCAGCGGAGCTTGTGCTTCTTATCGTGGTGGGCAAGGTTCTCCCTGAAGGCCTGGAGGGCCCAACATGTCTCGAAATTCACTGGTGAAGGATGCGCCTACACTGGTCCCAACTGGGAGCAACGCCAAGGTCAGCAAAGTACCCGCTGCAGGAGTGGCTGCCACCTCTTCCATGGCTGCAGGCTGGGCTGCAGACCCCGCCACAGCACAGGCCTTCTTGTGGCCCTTTGGCTCGGGTCAGGCCCTGACTGGCTGGTTGGACACGAAAAAACTGGTCTACGTGATCCTCTAGGGAGGAAGGGAGCATCTTCTGGCACAGACTGTAGCCCAAAACACTGTGTGCAGCCCCCAAACAGAAGAGGTAAGACACATGTGTATCCATCGGTGACACTGTCTGGTGGCACCTAACACAGTATCTGAAGCTGGGAACAGGCACTTCCTCATGTTTCATCTACCATCACTAAGGCTGGAGATGAACTGAGGAATCTGGAATACTGAATCAACTGTTAAGAAAAAAAATGGAGAAATTACCAATGGCGCACTTGGTACCGTACATTGTGCAGAGCTGTGGAGGAGGAGGAGACTGAACTCTTGCAGTGGAAAGGAAGATCTGATATCATGGGGCAGAGATGGAGGCTATACAGCCAGAGTAGTGCGAGGAGCTTAGCTTGAAGGCATTTTGATGAATCAGTACTTCCAGTGGAAAGCACAATTACATAAGAACTTACTGTAACAGTAGATCTTCGAGAGTTGCTCTTGCAGCAGGTAATACCATTGGGACTAATGCCGCCAGGTGTTAGGACCCCACAGAAAACTTGTAGCTAGCAGTCTGTAGCAGGGGTCCGCCCCCGATGTTGGCTCCGCCTGACGTGGTATAAAGGGGGTGGACCCCCAGCACCATCTCAGTTCTCCCACCGGAGACCCAGCAGATAAGTACTGGAGAACTGGATAGGAACTCCCCAACCTTGTATAAAGGTAACAATACAGATTCCTGGGGGATGGAGGGTGGGAAAGTCACCTGCTGCAAAGAGTGCCTCTCGAAGAGTGCCTCTCTACTGTTAGGGTAAGTTCTTACGTAGCTGTACTATCTGACTTCGAGGGGGAGCTCTTGCAGCAGGCAATACCATTAGGACTGAGTCCCAAGCAGTACCCAAAGATAGGCCCAGGTCTGACAGGGAAGTGGAGAGAAAAAACCAAAAACTGAATAGCCTCAAGAAACTAGGCCTTGCAGGACAGCCAGTCCAAAACCTGCTCTCCTCCTAGAAGCAATGTCTAGGATGTAATGCCTGATGAAGGTGTGGACTGTGCTCCAGGTTGCGGCAGCACAGATATCTGCCAAGGACACATTCTTTAAGGAGGCAAAAGGGGTAGCCACAGCCCTGGTGGAATGACCTTTGATGGGTTTCGGCAGGGGTTTGTCATGGTGTTGGTAACAGAAAGAGATGCACTGCACCAGCCAACGGGCTAGCGACTGCTTGGAGACAGGGGCCCCTGTCATCCGTTTTGCAAAGGAGACGAACAACTGGTCCACCCTTCTAGAAAAGTACAGTTACGTAAGAACTTACCGTAACAGTAGATCTTCGAGAGAGGCTCTTGCAGTAGGTAATTACATATAGGACTGACGCCGGCCGGCAGCAGGACCCCACGGAAAAATTTATAGCTAGCAGTCCCTGGCGAGGGACCGCCCCCACGTCAGGTGACCGGCATCATACAACGTCAGTATAAAGGGGCGGTCCCGGATGCCCGCCTTCCAGTTCTTTCCCGCCACAGGCCCGGAAGGCCCGGACGAGAGAAGCAGAGTTTCCATACCTGGAAAAGAGCTGAAAAAGCCTAGGGGGATGGAGGCGGGAAGGTATTACCTACTGCAAGAGCCTCTCTCGAAGATCTACTGTTACGGTAAGTTCTTACGTAACTGTACTATCTTACTTCGAGAGGGCTCTTGCAGTAGGTAATTACATATAGGACTGAATCTCAAGCAGTCTGGAACAAATAAAAGGCACCGGGAGGAAGAAACTACTCCAGAAAGTAGTAGAAGCCTTGCAATCCTCAAGACAGGAGGCCTTGCAAAACAGCTAGCCCGAAGCCTGCTCTACGGCGAGAGGCAATGTCCAAACTACAGTGTTTCGTAAAGGTATGGACGGAAGTCCAGGTGGCGGCAGCACAGATGTCTGCCGCAGACACATTCTTGAAACAAGCCGCAGAGGCCGCTACTCCACGAGTGGAGTGACCTCTGACTTGACCCGGAAGGGTCTTGTTGTACTTGTCATAACAGAAAGTGATGCAATGAGCCAACCATTTCGACAAGCATTGCTTGGAAACAGCATTGCCTTCCCTTTTGTGAGCAAAAGAGACGAACAACTGATCAGTCTTTCTGAGATCCTTTGTCCTGTTGGTGTAGTATCTCAGAATCCAGTGAACATCCATGGTATGGAGTAAATACTCCCCCTGGTTGGAGTACTGCGTGAAAAAGGCAGGTAACTCTATGGACTGATTTAAGGTAGACTCTGCTACCACTTTAGGTAGAAACTTAGGATTCGTGCGAAGAGCCCCTCGTTCTTTGTGAAAAACCAAATAGGGAATTTTACACATAAGGGCCTGGAGCTCAGAAATTCTTCAAGCAGAAGTAATGGCCACCAAGAAGAGCGTCTTCCACGAAAGAAACTTCAGATCTGCCGTTGCTGCAGGTTCGAAGGGTAAGTTTCTCGAGAACAAAGTTCAAGTCCCAAGGGGGAGCAGGAGTTCGGATGGGGGGCCTCAAATGAAGGACCCCTCTAAGAAAGGTCTTAGAGACTTCTAATTGGGCAAACGCTTTATCTGCGAAAGGAGCATGGTAGGCTGAAATAGCAGCCATGTGCACTTTCAAGGAGGAATGACCGAGACCCAGGTCGAAGAGATGACGTAAATATTCCAGCAGAACAGCCACTGAACAGGAGAAAGGCTCCACGTTCCTAGAGGCGGCCCAAATAGAAAATCTCTTCCATTTCATGGCATAAGTGGACCTAGTGGAGGGTTTTCTAGCCTCCACCAGAATCTCTGCCACTTTTGGAGAGACGCCAAAATGAGATTGAGCTAGGTCTGCAGGAGCCATGCATGAAGTTGCAGGGACTTGAGGCCTGGATGGACCAGGGTCCCCTGATCCTGGGTCAGCAAACCTCGAGATAAAGGAAGAGGAAGAGGAGGAACCTCTGAGTATTGTTGTAGAAGAGAGAACCAGATTTGCCTGGGCCAGAAAGGAGCGATCAGAATCATTCTCGCTCCTTCTGTGGTTAGTTTCTGCAATACACGAGGGACCAGAGGAACTGGGGGAAAAGCATAGATGAATCTGCCCTTCCAGTCTAGAGACTGGGCGTCGCCCCAGAAAGCGCCTCGCTCTGGAACGAGCGAGCAAAAGGTGGGAAGCTTTGCATTTTGGGAAGAGGCGAAGAGGTCTACCTGCAGAGTCCCCCAAAGCTGAAAGATATCGTCTAGCACCCTTTGGTCCAATTCCCACTCATGTGGAAGGGCAGAGGAGCAGCTTAGCTTGTCTGCCAGGGTGTTGTCGACTCCTGGAACATGAATCGCAGTGAGGTGAAGGTTGTGTTGAGTTGCCCAGTCCCAAACCCTCATTGCTTCCCTGCATAGAGGGTAGGATCGAGTCCCTCCCAGCTTGTTGATGTACCACACCACGCACATGTTGTCCGTCTGGATGGCTAGATGACCGGGAAGAATGTACTGGTGAAGGGCTTGGAGAGCATATAGTACTGCTCGAAGCTCGAGCACACTGATGTGGAGAGCTAGTTCCAATCTGTACCATAATCCCTGGGTTCGGTGAGGACCCAGATGGGCTCCCCAACCTTCGCCTGATGCGTCTGTGGTCAGAGTCTGGGAGGGGGGAGAATGACAGAAGGGGACCCCCCCGAAACAGGTTCTCTCGAACCATCCACCATTGAAAGTCTCGTGCCATCGGCGAGGAGATCAGAACTAGATGATCTAGGTCGTCTACAAGTTGATCCCACTGGGAGCGAAGAGTCCACTGAGAGATCCTCATGTGGAGTTGAGCTTGTGGAACCGTCGGAATAGCGGCCGCCATGAGCCCCAGGAGACAGAGAACCGACCTCGCCGGAACCCTCCTGCGTTCTGATAGCAGGGAAACCTGTGACTGAAGAGAGGCCGCCCTGTCCAGAGGCAGGAAGGCCTTGCTCACCGTCATATCTAGGATAGCCCCGATGAACTGTAATCTCTGGGAGGGATCCAGATGAGACTTGGAATGGTTGATGGTAATACCCAGGCCAGTAAAAACCTGCTGGGTGAGGGAGAGAAAATGCAGTAGCTCCTCCCTGGATGAGGCCACCAGGAGCCAGTCGTCCAGGTAAGGAAACCTGTACTCCCATACAATGCATGGTGGGCCACTACCACAGCCAGGCATTTGGTAAATACTCGGGTGTGCGAAGACAAACGGGAGCGCCTGAATTGGTAATGGTCCTGAAACGCAAAACCGAAGATATTATGTGAGAAGGGCGAATGGGATGTGCAGATATGCATCCTGCATATCCAGTGCACAAAGCCATTGACCCGGCCAAAGGAGGGGCAGAAAGATCTGCAGAGAGAGCATCCTGAACCTTTTGTATTCCACATAAAGATTCAAGGAGCTGAGATCAAGAATGGGTCTGAGATCTCCCATCTTCTTTGGGACCAGGAAGAAATGTGAATAGTAACACGTCCCCTGAAGATGAAGGGGAATGGGTTCTATGGCCCTCTTCGCGAGGAGGGCAGAGATTTCTTCCCGGACCAAAGGAAGATGATCCCTTATGAGGACGACTTCAGAGGTGGGTGGCGGGTGGTTTCTGTAGAAACTCTATGGAGTGCCCTTCCGCTATAAGCTGGAGCACCCAAAATCGTTGTTATCCTCTCCCAACCCGAAGATGGAGGAGAACCTCCCTCCTACCGGTTCCTCCGTGTGTCCGGGGCGGTGGGAAGAGGGAGGAGTCAGGTGGTGTGGGCAGCGCTGCAGCTGGGGCACCCGCCGCTTTTTTGGGCCGGGGGTGCCTGGCAGCTGCGGGGGCCCGACGTTTAGTGGTCCGCCTTCCTTGGGGTTTTGCTTGTGGCCGACTGCGTCTGCGAAAAGGACAGCACTGCGGGTGATGGGGACGGTACATGGAATCCACGGATTTCAGAGCCGTCCCCTTCTCCTGCAAGTCGGTGATGATGTCCTTGACATCACCACCGAAAAGCACAGACCCCCTGAAAGGTGCTTCCTGGATCGCTGACTGCACCTCTGGGAGCAAACCTGACATGCGGAGCCAGGCATGACACCGTAGACTCACGGCGAAAGCGGAGCTCCGCCCGGCAGTGTCCACTGCATCGTATGTCGTCCGCAGAATGTGGCGACTGGCCGAACGAGCAGAACGGACTAGATCGGCTAACTCCTGCTTGGCTTGAGAGTCAGGTAAGGAGTCTATCTTAGATTCCGCGTGGGTAAGCATGGCCTTCTGGTAATCCCCCATATGGACAACGTACTTCAGAGCCCGAATTCCCAGTGTGGAAGAGGTGTAAATTTTTCTTCCATACTGGTCCAGGAGGCGAGATTCCTTATCCGGAGGAGACAAGCTTAGATGTTTGGGGTGCGCTGACCGGCCGTGAGCGGTGCTAATCATGACCGAATCTGCACGAGGGTGGGAGTCCAGATAGTCTACACCCTCTGGAGTCTGGTATAGCTTGTTAGACTCCCTAGGAAGTGGGGCCAATGCCGACGGTTGTTTCCAAATCGTGGAAACAAGGTGGGTGTGAGGCTCGATCCAGGGTGGCACTAAAGTTGGAGCTGTCAGGGGCAGGTCCAGATGTTCGGCGAGTTTAAGTCGCTGAGGATCTGGTTCCAAGGAGCGTCACTGATGAACTTCCTGGATTTTTCTGAGCAACTCCATGAAGGAAGGATCCTCCGGAGGAGCCTTCGGAGGAGTCCTCGGCCAGGGCTTAGACAGAGAGCGAGGTTCGTCATCTCTCTCGGAGCATCCTTCAGAAGAGTCCAAGGAATCCGAGAGGGAAGAAGAATCGGAAGCAGAATAAGACTCCCTGACACAGCTGGGGGCAGGAACGGGTTCCTTGGGGGGTACCCCTGGACGCGTGTCTCTCGGGATCCAGAGGGAAGGGCCCTGGAATCTGGAGGCGGTGAAGGAGTGTGCTGCCTCGGGCATACGGGAGCCAGGGGCGGCACCGTCGCCGTAAGGCGGCTCTCTACCTCCTTGGTGAGCTGAGCCTTGGTCTCACCTCAGCCCACCAGGAAGCCAGAGTCTCCTGAAGATCACCGGCGGCTGTGGGGGGCGGTGGAGGTGGAGGAGGAGGGGGAAAAGGTGTACAGGCTGTACCCGTAAGGCGAGTATCCGAAACCCGGCTGTGGGAAAACTGGCGTCGGGTACTGCGGCGTCGGAGGGAACGGCGTTGGGTACTGCGGCGCTGGATACTGCGGTCCCAGGTACGACAGCGTCGGATAAGACGGTGGGTACCCAGGCGCCGGAGGAGCTGCCGGAGCAGATGGCCCGGATGGTGGCCCCACGGGCGGATCAACATTGAGAGGCCCGGAGGGTGCAGGGCCCGACGGAAGGGGAAAATGCCCTGACGGTGTCAGCTGGGCCGGCGTCCGGGGGGGCCGGCGTCAGATCCAGTTCCTTTGAAGGAGGGTCTGACGGAGGTGGAAGATCCCCGACGCCTGGGATGGAGGGAAAAATCCTGGGGTCAGGCTGGGATGACTTGGGCTCCCCAGACAGCATCAGGCTGCAGGGAACCGGTGCGAGGCGTGGGGGGATCCGTCGTGGGCTCTCGCCCGGTGCAATGGGGAGCCCGGCGCGTGCGGCAGGGCTAGTTCGAGGTGGGCGCGGGAGCCGCGTCCATCTTACGGGGTCCCTCGCGGAGGCGGGCCGAGGAGGAGGAGTGGCCGGTCGAGGGGACGTGGTCGTGGCGCCGCCGAAGGGTCAGGTGTCTTCTCGACTCTCTCCCAGTGGGCATCGGAGGAGCAGGCGTCCGACTTATGGGAGTCGCCTGCACCAGTAGACGCAAGCCCGCGGCGAACTGGGGGCGGAGGCCTCCTTTGCCCGGTGGCGCCCGCAAGGCCGGCGCTTGAACCAGGCAGGCGGGCCGATGCCTCCTCAAACCTTGGAGGCTGCCGTCGGACGGTCCCCGGAGGATGTTGTTTGGCCGCGACTCAGCCGAGTCACAGAAGAGGAGGCTTTTCCCGGTGCCTCTCCTTGTCCCGCTTTTACGATGTCCTTCCGGAGAAGTGGATGCCTGCCTCAGCTTCTTCAACTCTTTTTCCATCGAAGACATCTTTTTCTTGAGAAGATGGGCTTCCAGGGACTGTTGGTGCCGTTTGCGGGTAGCCGCGTTGAAGTTGAGGCAATGCTGGCACTTGTCGACCGGATGGTCGGGGCCTAAGCAGAAAAGGCAGAGGGAATTACCGTCCTTGTGAGGCAGTTGGGCGCCGCACGAGTCACACTTTGTTTTTGTGCTCGGAGGGTGTAGGGGACGACATACACCGACGATGACCTGATGATAAAAGAAAAGAATAATTTTAATTTTCGGTAAAACTGACGAAAGGGTATGCTGACGAAGCACAAACTTTTCCACGAGGCGCTGCACGAGCTAACGGCGGGAAAGAACTGGTAAGCGGGCGTCCGGGACCGCCCCTTTATACCAACGTCGTATGACGCCGGTCACCTGATCGGGGCGGTCTCTGCCAGGGACTGCTAGCTAGAAATTTTTCTGTGGGGTCCTGCCGCCGGCCGGCGTCAGTCCTATATGTAATTACCTACTGCAAGAGCCCTCTCAAAGTAAGATATTTAGTTCTGTGTAGATAATACCTCAAGATTCTGTGGACATCCAGGTTATGTAACAATGCCTCTCCCGAGTTCTCAAACTCAGGATAGTAAACCAGAAGGCTGATATCCTGGTTAAGACTCAGTACTGACACCATCTTCAGTAAGAACTTAGGGTTTGTGCGCAGGGTCACCGTGTCCCTGTGGAAAACAATATAAGGCTCCTTACACATCAGGGCCTGAAGCTTGAGCAGAAGTAACAGCAACTAAAAGAAGCGCTTTCCAAGAAAGAAAGCACAGCTTGCATGTCGCGGCTGGTTCAAAGGGAGGCAGGGTGAGCTTTTCTAACACAACAAGTAAATCCCAAGGAGGGACCAGATCTCTCCTTGGAGGTCTGATGTGTAGGACCCCCTCTGAGAAAAGTCTTGCAGACATTCAGCTGTGCTAGAGGTCTTTCTCCAAACGGTGCGTGGTATGCAGAGATCGCACACATATGCACCTTGATGGACAAGTAGCTTAGCCCCAGGTCCAGAAGGTGGAGAAGGCAGTCTAGCATGTGTCTAACTGGACAATCCAGGGGATCTAGGGCACGTGCAGTTGCCCAAAGGCAGAAACGCTTCCACTTCATTGTGTAAGTGGCTCTAGTGGAAGGCTTCCTCGCTGCCACCAGAACTTCTGCCACCCTGCTTGACACTCCTAATCGCTCTTCTGTTAAGACTGCAGGAGCCAGGCGTGCAGGTGAAGAGTACGCAGAGCATGATGGACAAGCGGCCCCTGCTCTTGTGAGAGCAAGTGGATGGAGAGGCAACTGTACTCGGGGTTCAGTGACAGTTGTTGGAGCAGCGGATATCAAACCTGACAAGGTTACAGAGGAGCTACCGGGATCATCCTGGCTCCCTCTAACTGCAATTTGAGCAGTACCATCTGAATGAGCAGCAAGGGAGGGAAAGCATATAGAAACCTCCCTGTCCAAGACAGGGACAATGCATCTCACCAAAAAACATCAGGCCCTGGAGCGAGTGAGCAAAAATTTTGCAGTTTGGCGTTGCACACGGACGCAAAGAGGTCCAGCTCTGGATGGCCCCAGCGACTGAACAGGTCGTCTGCGACTTCCTGAAGCAATTCCCACTCATGATTCAGAGAGTGAGAGTGGCTGAGACTGTTGGCAAGAACGTTCTGGATGCCTGGCAGATGTACTGTTGTGAGGTCCAAAAGATGTTCTACTGCCCAGTCCCACACTCTCATGGCCTCCTTGCAAAGGGGTTAAGAGTGAGTGCCCCCTTGCTTGTTGATGTAGAAGATGATGGGCGTATTTGTCTGTCTGCAGCAGGAGAGGACCTGGAGAGAGTTGGACTCGGAATGCCTGAAGTGCATTCAGGACTGCACTCATTTCCAGAACATTTATACGTAGAGAGCTCTCTGTGGGACACCAAGACCCTCGAGTCCTGTGATCCTCTAGGTGAGCCCCCCAACCTGTCAGTGAGGGGTCCGTTGTTAAAACTTGAGAAGGTGGTGGTCTCTGGAAAGAGACCCCTCCCTCTAGGTTTGAGTGGCAGAGCCACCAGTCGAGGGAGCAATGGACCACCAGGGAAATCCAGACCAGCTGATCCAGGTCATCCACCACCTAGTCCCATTGGACCCTGAGGTGCCACTGAAGGACCATCATGTACAATCTGGCGAGGGGGACAGTAGCTATAGCAGTTGCCATATGTCCCAGAAGCTGAAGAATGACCCGTACAGGGATAGAGGAGGCTGCTTGAACTCTGCTTGCCAGAGCCTGCAGGCAATCTGCCCTGTCCAAAGGCAGAAAAGCTCTTCCCTGTACGGTGTCCAGGATTGCCCCTATGTATCACAACCGCTGAGATGGCCAGGGTTGCGATTTCAGCCAACTGACTGTTATACCTAGGGAGCAGAAGAGCTCTTCTGTCTCCTTCAGGAAGACTCGAAGTTGCTGCTCCGACGGAGCAGAAATGAGCCAGTCGTCCAAGCAGGGGTAAACAAAGAGGCCTCTCCTTCGGAGGGCCGCTGCCACCACTGCCAGACATTTGGTGAACACTCTGGGGGCAGATGACAGGCCGAAGGGCATGACCCGAAACTGGAAGTGCTGGTCTTGAAACCTGAACCTGAGAAACCTTCTGTGAGATCTCAGAACTTTGATATGCATGTAGGCATCCTGCATATCTAGGGAACACAACCAGTCCCCTTGATGGAGCAAGGGAAACAGACTTGCCAGAGTTACCATCCAAAACCTCTGGTATTTGACCGAGAGGTTGAGCTGGCTTAAATCCAGAATCAGGCAAAGGTCTCCTGCTTTCTTTGGGACCAGAAAAATATGGGAGTAATAACACTTGCCCCTCTGGGCTGGAGGCACTGGCTGGATGGCCTTTTTCTCCAGAAGCTGTTGGATTTCTTCCGCCAGAAGCTGGGCATGGTTCAGTGGACAATGGATGGGGGGGGGGGGATTGTTCAGGGGATAGAGAGAAACTCTATTGAGTACTCTTTTCGAATGGTGTCCAGCACCCACTGGTCTGAGGTGATGTTGGACCATTCGAAAGGGTAAAGGGCAATGGGGGTCTGTAGAGAAGATCCTCCTTAACAGTGCTCCACCATGATGTGAACAGAGACCCTATGTCCGCCACAGGGACGACTGCTGGGCCGGACATCGGATTTGCAGGAGCGGGCATCTGAGGGCCTTTGGGATCCGGCGCTGGGTCCGGGGAGCCCTTGTCCATGTCCAGACGTCCGGTGGTGCCTTGGTCGGGTAAGCCAGCATCTGGGGTGGGCGGAGGCCCATCAGGCAACCGACCCCCCCCCCCAAAGGAGGGGTGGGCGTCCGACCCTCCACCAGCGACTGCTCCTTAGCAGGCGTCGAGGTGCAGGACGTCGGTGAAGGCGACCGGCTAGGCAGGTGCTTGTCCGCCGGAGGACATCCCGTGGCCGATGGAAGCGGTGGAGGGGGTGTCCAGTGACGGACAACCTCCTGCCGACCTTCAGACTCGTCCGAGAGTTTACGTTTCTCGTCTGAACCGTGTTTTTCCTTCGGTTTCCCCGAGGAATGGCCTTCATGGGTCGACCCTGAAGCAGGCTTGTGGGGTCAGTGGACCAGAGAAGGCGACTGCCCAGAAGAGGCCGACTCCCGGTGTTTGCCCTGAGAAGAGGCAGGAGCAGGCTTACTCTTGTGGGAGGACTCGAAGGCCTGAGCCGGGACCGAGCCAGACCTTCAGCCGGAGGTCGAAGATGAAGAGGACGAAGGTTTAAAGGGCAACTTGGGACACGACTCCAAACTGGCCCTGTCTTTATCCTGACGGTGGTGCTTCCCACCCGCCGAAAATTTTTCTCCGGGTGGGGAGTCCCTGGTGGGAGAAGACGAGCTGGGTTCAGAACCACACTGCATAGCTGGAACTTTTTTCTCCAGGAGATAGTCTTTGAGTGCATTGACCCTCCTGGTTCTTGTTTTCTGGTTGAATTTCTGACAGTGCGTGCAGGCGTCGGGCCGATGGTCTGGGCCTAGGCAGATAAGGCAGGCCACATGGCCGTCTTTCACCGGGATCTGCCTCCCGCACACACACTTCGACTTTCGTAGTGGTGGAGAGGTGACGACAATAATAAGAGCGTTGAAAACAATCAAAAATGAACTTTCAAGAACTTTTCACAAATAGTGGTCGACTGCAAAAGAAGGCGTCCGTGGAGCCGAACTATATGGGTTGATGGCGGGAAAAGAAATGAGATGGCGCCAAGGGCCCGCCCCTTTATACCACGTCTGACATCGGGCGGAGCTGACGTTGGAGGCGGATCCCCGCTACAGATTGTTAGCTACAAGTTTTCCGTGGGGTCCTAACGCCTGGCGGCATTAGTCCTAATGATATTACCTGCTGCAAGAGCTCCCCCTCGAAAATCAGATCAGCCTATGTGTGCATAGTGAACTATATCCACACCCCTAGAAAAGCCTTTGTGGAAAAAAACCTGGTGGACTGGTCAAGGGTATGGCAACTGGAATTCAATGCAATTAAGTGCAAATCATGTATGTAGGGCATAAAAACCCAGCAGAGGAGTATAAAATGAAGGGGGGGGGGTAACTGATGGTCACTAAGTAGGAAAGAGACCTTGGGGTTATAATATTTGGTGACCTCTAAGTAGCAGGGCAGTGTGACAAGAAAGTAGGCAAGGCCAGTGGGATGCTGGGATCCATGGGAAGAGGTAGCACCAGAAGGAAGAGGGAGATGGTATTACCACTGTATAGGTCACTGGTGAGACCCCACCCAGAGTACTGTGTCCAGTTCTGAAGGTTGCATCTCAGAAAGGACACAGACAGGGTGGAGGCAGTCCAGAGGAAGGCAACCAAAATGGTACAGTAGTTGCATGAGAAAAACTACAAGGAGAGACTGAAGGATCTCAGCAAGTACACTAAAGAGTAGAGGATGGAGAGGGGGACATGACAGATTCCTATAAGTACTCAAGGGGATGAAAAGGGTATGTGTGGGGGGGGGGGAGTCTGTTGCAAAAGAGGAAGTGCACCAGGACAAGATGGCATGCAATGAAGCTGGACAGGGGAAGTTTAGGAGGGATGTGAGGAAATATACTTCACTGAAAGAGAGGTTAACACCTGGAACTGTCCACCAGCAGAGGTAGTGGGGGCCAAAACAATGTGGGGCTTCAAATATGCATGGGATATGCACAGGGGAACACTGCCAAACCAGCAGGGAGGGGGAGGATCGTTGTAGACCAGTTAGGGTCTGCAGAGACAGAATAGGCAAGGAACATCTGGACAGACTGGGTGGGCCAAGTGACCCTTATCTGCTGACAAATTCTGTTTCTATGAATTAATCAGCAGTGGTTTGGATGTTATTTTCAACAAAAACTGTCAGGACCCTGTGGATCAACAGAGGGTCTGTGTCCTCTTTCAAGACAGCACTGAATGTGCGAGGCACTCTTGCTTTGTTCACTCTTAAATGTATCATAGCTACCTGCACAAGGTCTGCTCCCTAGGCTTCATTTGCAAGGGGGTGGGGAGTGGGGCAACTATGCAGCTCGAAACGTGAACTAAAAGTAATAAACCAGGCTCATGTACATGCCCTGTGCCAGTTCTAGAGAGGTTTGCCACAGTTTCTTAACCCTCTGCTTTTCACTGCCAGTAAATGTTACTACTGCTCTTACAGACATGACAACCCACAAATGAAATCACACATGGGCTTTTTGTGACCCCACCTCATGAACAGTGGCACTATCAGTTCGTTAGCCGAAAGGTGATTTTGCACAGCGACTGTGCCATTTGGGGCCACAGGTGCGAAAACACATTTCCGGCAGGATGTGAAAAATGACAGCTATACTGTTCATGAGAAGGTATTAAAAAAAAAAATAAAAAAAATGGCAATGTTGAAAATCTGGAGTGAAAATATGAAAAATTGGTGAAGTCACTAGCATGCATAGAAACTGCACAACATATGCCCATAACGCAATTATTGTGAGGATTTTTTTAACCAAATTTTCAACACAGGCATTTTGGGACCTCCACTCATGAACAGTGGCACTGTGATTTTGTTAATCTGTCCCGACAGTTGATTTCCCAAAGCGATCGTGCCACTGTGCACCAGATGTGCGAAAACACATTTTGGGCAGGATGTGAAAAATGACAGCTGTACTGTTCATAAGGAGGTATAAAAAAATGGCAATGTTGAAAGTCTGGAGTGAAAATATTAAAAATTGTCGAAGTTAAGAGAGTGTGTGGAAACTACGCAATGCACACTCGTAGCGCAGTCAATTTTTTCACCAAATTTGCAACATAGGCTTTTGGGACCCCACCACATGAACAGTGGCACTGTTGTTTCGTTACTCGATCAAAAAATGTGATTCTGTGCAGTGACCGCGAAATCACTTTTCGGGACCGAATAACGAGATGACAGTGCATGTGTTCATGAGGTGGGTCCCAAGAACCCTATGTTGAAAATCTGTAGCCAAAATAAAAAAACAAAAAAGGCTGAGATATCCACTAGTTGACCCCCACAATGAGTGCCATTATACAGCTTACCAGCATTTCTCGTTTTGCAGTTCGGCTTTGAAGGGTCAGGCGTGTTCCCACTCCACTGAAGATCGTAGCGCTGGACCTCCAGAGGTAATTATGGGGGTGAAGGAAGGGTGTGGGGAGGTGGGTGCGCGAGAGGGTGGGTGCGGGTTGGGGACACCATGGATAATGGACAGTTTTTTTTCAGGTACAGAAAAAAATGGACGAAAAGCACGGGACAGTTTTCTTTCTTTACAGGTGAAATACAACAAATGGACACACTGGGGTGGGCTCCCAGTGTGCCCCATGACTTTCGGGGGGTATGTTGACCACACTGGGGTGGGCTCCTAGTGTGCCACACAATGGGGGTGGGGCGGAGGGAAGAACATGCCGACGTGGTCAGCTTTCTGTGAGCGGACATACACTAGGGTGGGCTCCCAGTGTGCCACACATAATGGGGGGGTGGACATGCCGACACGGGGATTGCACCCCCGATGTCGGCTTTCTTTTGGGATCGTGTGGCGGACGGCAGGAGCCACCACCATGTTTACTGAAATGTTTCACCAGGAAAGACACGTTCGGGAGGCGTGTCATCTGTGTCGCTGCATGACAAGCTTGTCTCTGATTGCAGCATCACATTTCTTTCAAGTTGGTGGCACTTTACATAATACTTGTGTCACCGCTAGCATGCTGGCTAACTGGAAAATGAGGGGCGCAACTACTAAAGCGTACCCTGCATTCGCCAACACTGACACACCTCCACTTTTCTCCTACTACTACAAAATGTTGCTTGCGCAAGCGCAAGACAACATAAAAATAGGGACCCGTTGTTACTAGTTTCTCTCACTCGTGGGGAAAATTGGACAAAAGAGGCTGGCCCAACATAAGGTGGTAGGGTCATGGTGCATTCTTTTGTTTTCTCTCATTCCCAAACTATGCTCCTTTGGTTGTGTGCTCTGCTCAGGTGAAGGATGTAGCACTGCTACTCACCTCATGTACTTCATAGCACAGTGATCTCCAGTACCCTGGACATTGTCAAGCAGCTACCCTATCTCCTCACCCAATGACTGCTGTACCCCCAAACATTATTCTGGCAGCAACTATCTCGTCTCCCAGAGACAGCAACATTTACACCCCACCCCAACTAATTACTGCACTTACTTCTCAATCAGCATTCCCTGCATAAAGGGAGGGATCTGGAAAATCAACTGGTTCACAAGCTTCAGGGGACTATGCAGAAATCGCTCCAACATCTGAAATGTGCGATAGTGGTCCATTGTGTCACTTTCCACGACATCAGACGTTGCTCCTGTCTGTTCCAAGATCCCATTCTTGAGCCGAATACTGACAGCATCTGAAACTGATGACAGATGTTTAACATGAAAAGTAAGCATTTAGTGCCATGATTTCTCTTCAGGTTAGCTATTTTTGATAGATACAGTATGTTTTCGAGTACAATTGCCCAGAGTGACAAAACAAAATGTAAATTACCCTCCAGAAATATAAACATCCACTGTATGGCTAAGCCTTTAAAACAGCTTCCTCATCTACTCCACTATAGTGCTGCAGGAATCAAGAACAATGACATTTCTTTGCCCCCTGTGACTCACGTCACTTTACTCCTTTTTCAGCTCACCCAAGCCCTTTTACTCATCTGGGCCCTATGCTGGCCCTTGAGGGCTCTCTCGAGACACCCCCACAGCTCCACCACTGGAGGCCTCCAGAAATGGGAGGCACTGCTGCAATCAAGGAATGCATACAGCATTCACAGTTGTGACTGGAGGGCGTGGAAGAGGAAGTCAGAGCATCAGAGGATAGCAGACATTTGGAGGAGGGCACTGTATGACATGGCATGCCAATCAGCTCTCCTATTTCTTTCTATAGCCCCTCACACCACCTGTCAGACATCACCACAGATGCATCAGCCTTCAAGTAGTGCTAAGGCTTACAACATGTAGTCACCCATGCTGCAACACCTACAACCAGCTTTCATAGGAGGCATTAAGAAGTAGGAGGTCTGCATCCTTCTCATCCCCCCAAAAGCCTGTGAGTGCTGCCTTTACAGAGCACCTGTGGCCCTTCAGGCTTTGGACTTAAAGTTAGGATCACGACGAGAACCTAGGTTTCCCAACACTGATGTCATGGGGCACAGCAAACAATAATATCCCTGATCAATGAAGCAGCAGCAGAAAATGATCAACCCAAGCCAGGGCAGTCAAGTACTGTAGTTACCACAACTTCACATGCCTAGTAGCTGAAATACATTGTCTTGATCTCCCTGAAGCCCTAAATTTTCTCCAAGGAATAATGTTCTGCTGGCCCAGTGGCGCAGAGAGCTGAGGCATGATGCGCATTACTTTTCATCACGTCAGCGACCCAGGTTTGGGAACGAGCTCAGGTTGCCAGGGGTTGGCTGGGGAAGGAGAGGATTGAGCATCCCATGGACTGCTCTCCACTCCTGGGCTGGGGGGACTCTGTTGTCTTGCTCCTTGGCTGCCATCTGATGGAGGCCGGGTGGCAGCATCAGAGTTATGAGTAGCACAAGTTACAGGGCCATGGTTACGAAGAGTGTGTGCGCCTCCACGCACACACATACGGCCTGATGTGGCAGGGGAGAAAAACGGTGGTGAAAAATGGCAGCTCTGCCTGCCCGCCCTTGCCCTGCAATGTCTCCGGCTTGCTGACCCTTTATTTATTTATTTAAAAGTTTTACCAGGAAGGCACACTGAGCAAAGTACTGCTCGATTCCTGGTGCGTCCTGGGGAAGGGGACTTGAAGGATCAAAACGTCATACATACAATACAATTAACATAAAACAAAAAGGAGGAAATATAATATGTACAGAGTTCAAATAGTGCAATTCAAAGTGAAAACAGAGGCAAGATAATTTAGACAAATAGTGGGTTATAAACACATATTGAAATACATACATAAGGTACTGTGGCAATTTGCAAGATAGTTACCTGGACCAATGGGGGAAAGACCAGTTGAGGGAGGAGATCATAACCTAGCCGCAGGCACAGGTTGAGGAGATGTAGGCATTAATGAGGGAGCTAAGGAGTTGGGAGGAGGACGTGTGCCAGATGCCAGCGGGGAAGGAGTTCCATACTTTGGGCATGCGATGACGGAAAGTTGCTTGTCCAATCAAGGAGGACATGCATGGAACAGCCAGGAGGCGAGCATCTGAATTTCTGAGGGAGTAGGTCGTGGGGGCTGGAGTAGCTAGAACAGAGGCGAGATAAGGGGGTACGGTCTGGGACCAGTATTTGGCCATGACCTTTGCACAGTGGGACTGGCGGCGGTCATGGAGTGAGGGAAGACTGAGTGACTGGTATAGCTCGCAGTGGTGGGTGTTAGGTGGGCAATCAAGGGCGAATCTACAGAAAGAGTGGAAAAGAGGGTCCAGTCTGGCTAGGGTGGATTTGGGAGCAGCACTGTAGACTATGTCACCATAGTCGAATATAGGGAGGATCAATTTCTGTACCAGTTCGCGGCAGGCAGCGGAATGCATCCATGGTTACGGTGGAGGGCGCCCAGCTTCGGATGGAGTTTTTTGTGGATTGCATCGATATGTACTGAAAAGTCCAGGTGCTGGTTGAGCCAGCCCCTAGATATCTAAAGGAGGAGCAAGCCTCCAATGTGGTCCCATCCAAGGTGTGGAAGGAGGGGGTGGAAGGGAGCCGAGAGAGTCTCTGCCTCATGCCGAAGGTCATAGAGATGGTCTTCTTGGTGTTCAGGAAAAGCTGGTTAGCGTGAAACCAGAGCTGAACATCATTGAAGTCCTGCTGTAACCTGGTCACTACAGCAGTGGTCAAGGGGCCTGAGGAATACAGAACCATATCATCTGCATACATATGGATGGAAGAGTGGGGGCAGGCGGTTGGCAGGTCATTTAGGAAGATGGAGAAAAGGAGAGGCCCAAGGACAGAGCCTTGGGGGACACCAGAGTTAACTGGGAGGGGGAGGAAGTGGAGCATCCAATACTCACAGATTGAGAGAGGCCCACCAGGTAGGAGTGGAACCAATTGGTGGCCGGGGTAGAGAGCCCTGCAAGGGGGAGTCTGGTAGGGAGGAGCACATGGGAAACAGTGTCGAAGGCCTTTGCAAGGTCGACGAAGACAGCGGAGGTGATGTGGCCCTTGTCCATGCCATCAAGGATGGAGTCTGTGAGACACAGGAGTGATGTGGCGGTGGAGTGATCCTTCCTGAAGCCAGACTGGTGGGGGGAGGAGGAGGAGGAGAAGCTGAGAAAGGGGGAGAGTTGTGCGAGTACAAGGTGCTCCTGGAGTTTAGCCAGGATAGGGAGAAGGGAAATGGGGTGATAGTTGCCTGGGGAAGCAGGGTCACCACCCTTAGGGAGGGGGATAACTGTTGTGTGCTTCCATTCTGAGGGGACTGATGTCAGGGAGAAAGACAGATTGAACAGGTCTGCCAGGGGAGCAGCAATGGCAGGGGCAGCCAGGTGAAGCATCTTAAGAGTCCAGCCCGGAGGGGCATTTGCCTTTATTAAGGTTTAGGGAGATCAAGGCTTTGTATACTTCAGAAGGGGTGACCTGACGGAAGGAGAAGCAGGAGGCTCGAGTGTGGTGGGGGGTGGGGAGAGGGTGAGGGCTGGACTGGGAAGAGGGGGAGCGCAGTGTATCAGTGCATCTTGTAAAAAAGGTGTTGAATTCCATGGACCCTCCAATCTGGATGCTGGGTCTCTGTGCGGGGGAAGAACAGCTCTTCCCTTTCTGGCCCCACCACGGGGAGCAATCTGTGGGGGATCTGGGGGTCGGTGAACCAGAGAGGCAGGTGCCAGGTGGGGGGGTGAGGGAAAGGGCTGGACAGCCGGCTGTGACATCCCCAAAGGGATAAAAACATATATGGGAAAAAAAAGGAATAGCACAGGATTTTGTAGGACACATTAAGCCAAGGTCTATTATGACCACTTACAGTGTTCCCGTTGAAGTTATCGACCACTTGACAATGTCCCTAAAGCATATGAGATATACTGCACATAAGTAATAAGACACGACAGGGTGCAAGTTGGGCAGAGAGAGAGAACCACATGTCCGGTAGCATAGTGAGTATCACCATCACGGGCAGAAAGCTTTACATTACCAGGAATTGCGATTATCTCAACCTCACATTGTGGAATGTCTTACTGCATATTAGGGTAAAAAAAAAAAATTCACAACTACAGAACAACTGTTAATTCAGTGTTCTACTTAAGCATCTTCTTACTTTTTTTAGTGTAGAAATAGTCCCTAAACTTGTAAATGTGAAATCACAAATGCTCAAGCGTACCCACTAATGCATGGCAATTGGACAGGCAGGCACAGATACATTTTTTTTTTTTTTATGAGTTAGGCTGAGATAAATGTATAGCTGCCAGCCTGTCAGCCAATCAGCAGTCAGCATTCTTTGTACCTGTTTTGTAACAGTGAGCAACCCCCTTACCACACTTGATCAATACAAGCTATTTGCCCATGGTTGATGCAGGCTGAAAATGGTTGCTACTTTTGTCTGCTCAGTCATCACACACACAAAAATCGGGTGAAATAATGAGCTGTATTACTTGAAAAGTCATACAGAAAATCACTCAGAAATTCAAATTAATCATCTTTGCTCCTTGCTTGATGCCCGTAGTTAGGAAGAGAGGAACCACACAAGAACAAACAACCTCTCAAAATCAGTCAGTGGCTCCACCAGTGCCCACCAGTACCACAGTACCTTTGAGTGGAGACGTGGAGCCCAATCCAGCCCAGGTGTTTAATTCACTTTCAACGCCTTCTACCCCTTGAGAGTACTGCCCCCTGTAATTGGCCCCATCTCCTGCTTCTGCCTGTTCCCCTCCTTCAGCTGTCCTGCACACTCAGGAAGTGGGCCCCCAACCTCCACTGTGAATACTGAGCTGAAGTATTCATTTAGCAATTTGCCTCCCCTCATTCTCGACCACCCAAACCCATTCCTTCTGAAACCTTTTTATGCTGTTCATTTTTCTTCTTCACACTAAGGTACCTAAAAAAGGCCTTTTATTTCATTTTTTCCCACCAGCTTCCTAGAAGATGACAAGCTGACCTACCCTCAAAAAAGCATCTGGAGAGACTCAGTCATCATTATGTCATTGCACATGCCCCCTTTCTTGCTGATATAGGCCATGGTTACCACATTACACAAGTGGAGCGGGACTGTTGGATGAATGGCAGGAATGCATAGAGTGTGTGTGTGAGACTGCTCACATCTCCAAAACACTGACTAGGAGGCATGATCTATGAGACAATCAAGTCCCTGAGCCACCTCTGAACCCACGGTAACACTCCATATAAAAAGGCTAGCAACTGTGGTCACAGTGACTGGGAGCAGACCTCAAAGAGGCACAACTATGGACAGGTGGTGACTGCGAGTCCACCAGCAGGCTATCCAAGACTGAGGCTGGGAGTCTCCAGAGAAAATCCATGGATTGAGAGTTTTGATCCTAAATGCGAAGAAAAGCTGTAACTTCCTCAACTGAAGTCTCACTCAAGGAACTACGTTGATGCAGGCGGCCATGAGACTCGACATCTGCATGCACTGATGCACAGTTACAGCCACAGACTCAGAGAACTAGGATGTCTATCCTGGGAGAATGGAGGGAAACACAACTGACAGCCGTATCAAACTGAGCACCTAGATACACGAGAGTCTGAGATTGCTGCAGTGAACATTTGCCTTTGTTGATCAACCATCCCTGATCCTAAAGAAAGTCACATATTTGCATCACCACGACAGAGGCCATCCAAAAGTCAGTCATTAAGTGAAGCCCCTGAAATCAGTAAGCATACCTCTCAGCCTTCTGTCACTGAAACGGGGGACACAGATATTGAAAATTAGGGACAACGAGGGATGCTGACCCTCATATTGAGGGACTCCTCCATGCAAGCTCTGAACACTGTGGAAACCATTGTGTTTATTTGTACAAAGTTTATTTTTGATTAAGTATCTTAGAATATTTTCAATTTCTGCTTTAAGGTTTGAATTTAAAGCACATTCTGTGTGTATGCAGTACCTTTTTCATGAGAGGGAGATGTGGGACAGAGCAATTTTGAGGGGTACAACAAGGCACATCCCACGTAATCAGGGACTGTTGAGAGGTATGTCAGTGAGCGGCAAGTAAAACCACTCATGGAACACCCCGAGAGCCACGGCAAGACCAAAAGACAGAGTCCAAAACAGTTTCACACCAGGAGGCAGAATATGACATAGTTTTGGTGCGTAGACCGGACTGGATTGTACAATATGACACCCCCCCCCCCGCAACAGCTATACGGTGTTGAGAGGATAGTTGGAATTGCACTCCAATGTGCTTTTCGACTTGCATCTAACTTTTAAACAATTATTGTGCGCTTGAGAACTTTTAAAATGCTGTGGGTTGAAATGAACTGAACTGTTCTGAGTTCGTGCTCGCTGAGACGCTCTGCCACCTGCTTATTGTTATATTGTATAATATTTGTACTATAAATAAATGCGTCTGTCTGCCTAAGACACACCAGTCAGCAAGTAAGCTTGACCTATGACCTCAAAAGTGTCAGTGTTAGCGAAACAGCAGGCTGTCATGACACTGGCCAGTGAAACCACTAATTAAAGACTTCCTTCCAGAGAGACAGTTTATTACCCTTTATAACCTACTCCTGCTTTTGAAGCTGGAAACTGAATATGAATTTTATGACCCTAGCAGGAAGGAAAGTCATTTGACTGATCCTTTATGTTTTTCTCACCTAGCAGAGAACTAGTGACAGATTGTGGGGTTATGGAACACCAAAGGGAATGTTTTGATCAAAGAGACTCATATTTTGGGAAACTGCTAGTTGCTGATTTTCACAGTAATAACATACATCCTTGTGGATATCCATACTCAGATTACAGACGTATCACAGATCTAACAGTGACCTCATGGGTGACATCACCAGGAGGTGGAGAAAACTGACTTTCTGAATATTGCTTGCATCTGAGAAATTGGTACAGAAGAACTCTCTGAAAATCAGACACACACATAGTCTATGGACTGGTAACTGCGCACTTCAGAAAGATACCAGTCTAAACTATGGCATGTCCTGTGTGAATCTGACATGAGCCCCTGGCTACCTGAGTTAGTTATTTGCTTACATCAAAATATGTGGTCCAGAGTTCAATATAATCACTCTGAAATTTTTTATACATAATTCCCACTAACAGCGGTGTCTGACAAGGATGCATGTTGGCTCCCACACTGTTTAATTAATACATTAATCAGATAATTAAAAACCTATACTTAATCGCTTATGCATCTCATAAAAGAAAACAATGCAAGGCTGTATAACCAATACAATATGGAGTTACAGTGATTCCAGCAAGCTGAGGATTCCCTCACTACAGTGACTAAACCCATATAAGGCATGTAAAGGCAGAATTACGAAAGATACTAGATGACAGGGTCCAGCAAGTATTATTTTATTTAAAGAAATATAGATATGAGGGCGGACCTAGAGGTGCTAGAAACTTGGCACAGAGGCTCCGACGACAGAAAGTGGCTGCATGTATTTCGCAGCTTTATTCCTTACTCTGGGATGCAGTGGTTTCATCAACCGCAGATATACTGATGGTATTTCAAAACTATTATACTAAGCTCTACGCTGCACCTACACCCCAGGAAAATGCCCTTATTACCCAGTTTGTTTCAAGACTTCTCCTCCCAACCATTTCCTCAGAACGACAAGAATTATTGTTAGCGCCTATTACCCCGGAAGAAGTGAAGACAGTGATTTCTGAAGCTAAAACCCTAATATGCCCTGGCCCTGATGTTTTACCATCAGAATGGTATAAGGCTTTTCTAAAACAACTGACCTCTCCTTTGCTTGCCACCTGTCGGGAGGTACAGGAGGGTGGCTCTCCCCTTCCCTCCTGGGCCAATGCGACACTTTCACCAATTTTGAAACCAGCTAAGGATCCTAAATACCCTGAATCTTATAGGCCTATTTCCATATTGAATATGGATTATAAGATATTTATGTCACTTTGGGCCCGCCATCTCGAAACAGTACTCTCGTTAATTTTTCACCCCGATCAATCAGGATTTATCCGTTCCAGGCAGATGTTGGATAATATTCATAGAACAGTACAACTGATTGACTATATTAATCATCAAAGAACGATCCCAACAGCCTTGATCAGTTTAGATGCTGACAAGGCCTTTGACCGGGTCTCATGGACTTTCCTATGGGAAACCTTGACCCAATTTGGCTTTCCTGATGATTTTATTCATTGCCTTGTGAACATTTACTTGGCCCCAAAAGCATTTATTAAGGTCAATGGCTAACTTTTCTCCCCTATCCCATTAACCAGGGTTGTCCCCCTTCTTTTCGCTCTATATATTGAGCAGTTAGCGGTGGCTGTCCGGGAAGCAAAGGGAATAGCGGGAATTCCACTGGGGGGGTAGAGTCTTTAAGACTTCCCTCTATGCCGATGATGTATTATTCACATGACTGAGCCCCGAAACATCTATCCAGGTCCTATTTAAAAGGTTGCGGTCATACGCTGCGCTTTCTGGGTATATGATAAATATACAGAAGACAGAGGTGTTGGCACTTAACTTTTCTCCTTCGCAAGATTTAAAGAAAATCATTCCCTTCTCGCTGGGGATGCTATAAAATAAAATATCTGGGAGTATATTTACCCCAAAATCTGATGCAATTAGAACTGGTTAATTATGAGCCTTTGACTCAATTGATCGAGAAAGATTTGAGTGACTGGTCCCACCTCCGCTTATTTTTATCTAGAATAGAGGCCTTGCATATGACAATATTACCTAAATAGCTCTACCTTTTCTAAACTCTCTCAACAACTCCCGACCATTATTATTTTACATCTTGAAACAGATCCTTCTCTAGATTTGTATGTGCCGGACGCCATCCCAGAGTTCGTTGGACACTTCTACAGCTACCAGTAGATGAGGGAGGCTTAATCTTCCTAATATACAAGAATAAGTATACAACAGTACTTTGTAAAACTATAATGTTATGGCTTAACCCTGCATATGAGACAACCTGGAAATATATAGAGTTTGTTTTAAATGATACATTTGATACTGACCAGATTGTTTTTGCACCAGCCTCTCCCCCCAAAATTTTAAGCTTTTTTTTTTGGGGGGGGGGAGGCAGGGGCATGTGAGACACTCTTCAAAGCTGGTACAAACTAAGAGCACGCTCTGCACTAGCATACCCCTTCTACTTTGTTAGGCTCCTCACATCGGAAGCCGACTTTTTACCTGCTCATATGGACCTTTTAGAAGATGGCACAGGCCAGGCCTTTCTTACATATATCAATTTTTAGATCCTTCAGGGGTGGTCGCGTTTACTCAACTGCAGACATCATATAAGCTTCTAAAGTAGGATTATTATCGATATCTACAAGTACGGACCTTTTTACTTCAAAAAGATTCTCTTTTGACTTCATTCCCAAATTGACCAACCCAACTGCTGAAGCTTCTGATGGAGGCCATAAGGGATATGCTTTATCCACATTTAACAGGCTTAGCCTACAAAGCCCTTAAGGAGACTTGGCCCAAAAATACACGATCCATCCTTCGGGCATGGAACACTGAACTACAGGTAAATGTCACTTACAAGAAATGGCTTGCCCCTATAATTCCATCGATGAAGGCACTGCAGGGCCTGCATTGGATGGAATTTATTTGGAAGAGTCTAACCCGGTTTTTTAATACCCCTGCCAGATTGCTTAAGTATCTGCCACCTCATTATGGATTTTGTTGGCGGCAATGCAGAGAATCTAAAGCAACACTTGTACATATTTTTTAGCATTGTTCCAAGCTTAGCCTTTTTTGGCAAGAGGTGGGTGCCGCTTTAAATCAATTATCATCAAGGGATTTAACTTTATCCCCGGAATTGGTATATATATTTTTTTTTAACCAGGAGAGAGACACTAAGCTGAAGCTTGTTTACAGGTGCGACCTGGGAGCACAAGGAAGTTAAGTGACTTGCTCAGGGTCACACAGTATGC
Organism: Neoceratodus forsteri; assembly: GCA_016271365.2. Taxonomy (NCBI): domain Eukaryota; kingdom Metazoa; phylum Chordata; order Ceratodontiformes; family Ceratodontidae; genus Neoceratodus; species Neoceratodus forsteri. The sequence goes on along the minus strand of CM028132.1, from coordinate 404,057,425 downwards.
AAGTATTGTTATATACTGGACAAGATGAACAGATCCCCCAAAGAAGTGTGATTTATATCTATATTGCTGCTGCTAAGAAAGCCATTACTCAGAGGTGGCATAGTGTGACTTCCCTTGAGCTTGCCCAATGGCAGAGTACTGTTAACGATATTTATTATTCAGAACGATTAATAGCATACCATAATGGTAAAACTACTAAGCTTAAGTTAATTTGGAGGCCCTGGGTATTTTAGATCTCAACTGTAGATTAATCCTTTGTTCTATGATAGCCTTTGGCCAGATTTCATCAATTTTCCCCTTGTAAAGACCCCCACTTGATGTTATGATTGTTCCATTTTGTAGAAATGCGACTTATAGCTAATATCGTAATGGAATTTCTTTTGATGGATGTATGATTTGAATGAATTGGAAGTTTTTATTTGGTACCATTGTATCCCTGAACTGCATCTTGATCTACTGTAAAAGATATGACTCTCTATTAGAGTTAAAAAAATATATATATATATATAAATACACACATAGTATATATATATATATATATATATATGTATACACATATATATATATATATATATATATATATACACGCATAGTATCTATATATATATATATATATATATATATATATATACATACATACACACGCATATATATATATATATACATACACATATATATATATATATATATATATATATATATACATATATATATATATATATATATATATATATATATAAAATTAAAAACCTACAAAACTGTGATTTCCGTAATCCCAAGTTCTCAATACTTCTGTATCATGCCTTGCATATGCAGATGATATTGTATCAATACCTATCTCATTCTTGGGTTTACAGAGAAACACTGAAACGTTCGTAAGCTTCAGTGACCAATTATATCTTACAATTAATAACGATAAAACAAAGATGCTATTTTCAAGTAAAAAAAAAAAAAAAGAACCATCCTGTAGTATAAATAAATGGAATTAAGATAGAAACTATAAAGTATTGTGCTTATCTTGGACTTCGTTTCACAATAAATTCTTCCTGGACTGCACATACAGAGAAAGTACAAACTAAAATGAGTTAAATAATTGGAGGTTTCAAGAGATTTAATAATAAATATGGTGGAAATTCTATAACAGGGGTTATCACGGCACAATGCAAAAATCACATCGAGCTTACTTTAATGGTGCTGAGATCTGGGTATTTATGAACAAATTATGAAACATATTACAGTACACAGACACCTTTTCAGTCTTCAAGGATTAATTTATTTCAAAGGTTTTACCAGGAAAGCCATACTAAGTTGGTATCAGCTCATTTGCAGATGCATCCTGGGAGGAGGGGTAAGAGAAGAGAACAGAACAAACACAAAGTACAATACATAAAAATAATAATACAATACTATGGAAATAAGTAGTACAAAATTAAAAAACAAGAAAACGCTTCAAGAATAAAACTGCCCAACAGTAAATTGGGGAACAAGAAAAACAGCATTAAACAGTGAGTAACAAAACAATAATATGATGAGCATGAAGCAGTGACTGATGATTACAGGAAATGGGCCGTGCTAGTGTCACCATAGGATGAAAGGCAGCTGACAGAAGTCTACCCCTATATACAGTATATATTCATGGGGTCTCCATAGACCCCATGAATCCGCTTTCCTCCCATCTCTAACAAATGATACCCAGAAAGCTGCCTACCACTGTCTCTGGTGAACTAAGTTAAAGCCTGGACTGCACTGTCAGTACTGTTTGTGTTTATTACTTGAGTGTGTATGTTTTCTTGTATACTGCTTTATTACGTATGTATCCTTGTATTTCGTTCTCCCTCCACCCCCTGTAACCGATGTGGAGCCTTTGCAAAAGAGTCTGTGACTCAAAGGATTCTAATTCCGATTATATGCAATAAATAAATAAAATAAAAAATATAAGAAACAACCGTAGGCATAAACAGAGAAATCACAGAAAAGAAATTTCAGAGCAAGAAAGGAGGGAGCAGAGCGAATGGAAGGGAGGGGGAGATCACCATAGTTTAGGAAAGCAGAACAAGGAGGCAGTTTGGCCAGCTATAGCAAAAGCACGTGTTGTGAAGGGAGTAAGAGGTAGAGGGTAGGAAAAAGAGGAGAGAAGTCAGACATGAGGGCAGGGAGTCAAACCAAAATCTGAAGATAAACAAGGCACAGTGTGTAAAGTGTCTAGCATCAAGAGAGACAGAAAGGAGAAATACAAAGAACAGTGATGAGTACAAAGAATTTGTCATGGGCAAATCATGAGGAGGAGTAAAAGGGGGGTCCAGTCTAGCTAAGGTGGACTTTGGAGCAGCATTGTAAACAATGTCACCATAGACGAAAATGGGGAGAATCATTTTAGTGAGGCTATGTGGGTGTTTCATTTCTAAGAGCAGAACTAGGACAACTTCTTTTACAAAACTTAGTTAATGAGACAATAAAAAATTGTTTTTAATCTTAAAATGATGCAACTGTCTGACATAAGATTTCCCAAACTTTGCAAAGAGAATCAAACAAGCCATCCTCTCAGGGACATATCTTTCTTATTCTTTGAATTCATAAAAAAATATTTATTATTTGCTCCTCAGGATTGGGTAATATTTTTGTTGACATCTGTTTCCAACCAAAGTAGCAAATTATAACATGAATTAAACAGAGATTCCAAGACACTGCTAATAGTTTCTTCTAAGAAAACTCGTTATAAGGAAGTTTATCTTTTTATTATCCTAAACCCAAGCAAAAGGACAATCTTCACAAGAATTTACATTTGAAAATGTTTACAGTAATACTTTGTTATTCATCCAGAACAGATCCGCAAACCAATCTCCTCATTGCTGATGGGGCCTGAATGAACCCGATAACCTAAGACATGTAGTATTATATTGCCCACTATTATAAAAAAAAGAGACACGTTTAAGGGAATTACTTGTGAACAGGTATGATACTCCCAGTAATATTCTTTGATCATTACTGGCTTCTGCAGATCAAAATGCAATGATGCCGACGGTAACATTTTTGAACTCTCTGAAAAATCTGGTAATTTAATTTCTGTTTCTGGCCACGGAAACTCAAATGCTTATTACCTGTCAATTTCATATAGTCTGTATGTGCTAGGAAGGTTAAAAATACCAGTGTATGAGGACTACCCCTGTAGAGAGCTGTGTTAAATACATCATTTTCTGAATCTGTATTTAATAATAAATTGTGACACTTCAGGACTCGACAATTTGCTATTCTGATGCAAAAAAAAAAAGTCAAACTCATTTTATGAGTTATTTGTTCATCAGCTTGTATAGGGATTATCAAGTACCCTTTGAAGTGTAGGTAACCAGGCCCGACCCTTTGGTATACATAATGTGATTTTGTATCTTTTGATATTAAAAGGGAACTCTCATCTACCCCACAGTAATGCTGTGGGACACAGAGGTCCCGATTAAGCAAAACAGCCTTAAATGAAATTTCTTTTAGTTACTTGGTTGAACCTGCGTCCCCCCTCCCCCACCATGCTGTCAACAGTGTCCCCTGTGGCCAGCTCTCTGATAACGTGGACAATGGGCTAAACCACAGGGATGTCTATGTGCCAAAACATCCGTTTTAAGTCTCACAATGTAGGACAGCACCTTTTCGGGCTTATTCTACCAGTACCAGTTGCACTGAGCTCAGTGCTGTTGGTACTGGTAGAAAAGGCGAAGGTTCTACATTGTGCGATTTAGCACATCTGGCACATAGACATCCCTGAGGTTTAGTCTGTCATCCGTGTTATCAGAGGAGTGGCCACGGGTGACACAGCTGACTACATGGCAGGTGGGGGGGGGAGCAGCACCAACCAGATATAAATGACAGCTACAAGAAAATGTAAAGCTGTTCTGCTTAATTGGGACCTCTATGTCCCACAGCATTACTGTGGGGTAGATCAGAGTTTCCCTTTAACTTATTAAATGGGAATTTTTAGCATCAACTATGTGTACTTGTCAATGCTCTTAATACTGTAAAGATGATTTTTCATGCTTCAGGGACAATCATTTGATATATTTTAACTAATGTTTGTATATTTTGAAAATTGTAATGGCACATTGCCAAACTATAAACATACTGATTGATGATTGGAATGTACATAGAAGCATCTTTGAGGTCGATAAGAGCACAATAAGTTTCCAGGAAAAGCTGCCAGAAGAATTAAACAGGTGGCTTCCATTTTGAAGTGTGGAGAACAGACTGTGGTTCATCTGCTTGAAGTCCAGCATGGCTCAAAAGTCACCCATCTGTGTTTTTTTGCATGCTGAATAAAAACAGAGTATACTTACTGATTCCATTTCAACTCAAGAACTGGGTCAATAGGCCTGGAGCTGAGCCATGTGATAAATATAACCAGAACAGCCCTGCATTGTGCCAGTTTGTGCAAAATACTGTGGGTGACACCAGGAAACTATCCTGTCATGGAACAGAGTCCAACATGAAAAAATAGCTGAGTGTGACGATTTCCAGGATCCTCTTGTCCAGAGTAGCAGTAAATCACTTGTCAGCAAACGAAGTGTAGAATTGTACACAAATAAGGATGATTTTCACTCACTCCCATAGTGCATATATGAGTCGAAACATTCTATGTTTAACCCGAGTCAAAATGGACGTCACAGGCTTGGTAAGTTAATCGGGACATCTCAGTTAGAGCTGTTTTTTCTCCCCATTAGCTCCTATGTTGTCCACAACCTTTTAATGGAGTCTCATCAGGCTGGTTAACTAGGATGGCCAGAGTTCAAATTAGTGTGTTAAAGCAGGGGTGGTGTTAAGGATTTATCACAGTGTGCTCCTCCAAATAAGAGAAGCGTAGTAAATCAAAATCGCACCCTAAAATTTGGTTATCATACACCCTGACCAACACAGTCTTAGTACACTGCCTAGACCTAAAGCCAGACAAGAGGGGCTCATAGATATCATACATTGTCAGGTGTGCCTCTAGCTGCAGCACCACAACCATCTCAATAACCCTTCCTAAGAAGGGCAGGGCAGAGACTAGATAATTTGCAAGGATGTCTGAGTCCAAAGATGTTTTTTTCAGAAGGGGCTGAACCAGTGCATTTTTCAATGCAACCAGGAAGACCCCCTCTGAAAGGGAGCATAAAGCGATGCCCGTGAACACCGGACCCAACTGCCCTATACAGCTCACCAGAATTTGCATTGGGCTTGGGACTAGTTCACAACACATGTGCCGCAGTTCAGAGATTACTTCTTCCATCATGACTAGCCTAAACTCATCCCAGAATGGCTAAGCGTGTCTGCGATGTACATGCTAAACTCTGGCAGGTTGTGAAAGCCCGCTTGTCAAGATCCCTGCCTGAACAGAGGACACTCTGTCCAAGACGAAGCGATCAAACTCCTCATACTAAGCAGATGAACCAGCCCTTAATGACTGCAGAGAGGTAGGATTTAATAACCTGTCAGTAATACGGAAGAGCTGAGCCGGTTGATTCTTTCCAGTTGCCATCTCCCTGGACAGGAATTCTGCCTTCTTACAGGTGACTTCTCTTTGATATTCACAGCAGTGAATACTTAAAGCCAGTTTGTCCTGCTGGACCCTGGACCTCCTCCAACAGTGCTCTAACCTCCAACCCCTAGTCTTCAACTATTTGAGCTCCCCATCAAACCATGGGGAACCCAAGCATGAAAGCCAAGGTCTTACACGAATAAATTAAACAGTATCTATAGCCACAGCAACAACCCTGTTATAGGTCACTACTGCTTCCTCCAGTCATGTCCCACAAGCTGCCAAAACATCTGACATGTTCAACACCATCTGAAGTCCTTCTGGCTGAGGCCCTCTCAAAAGGCAAGATAGAACCATCTCCACCAAGGGTGGACTACAAGGGGGGCCTAAAAAGAACCTCATCATGCAATGATCTGACCAACTGACTGCATGAATTTCAAGAATACTAATCTCAAGCCCCAGGGAGAAAACCAGGCCCATGGCTTGTTCATGTTGGTGCATCGCAGAAGTAACAAGCATGTACGAGGCCCAATGACTCCATCAACTCGAGGAAATCTTGGCCAAAATATGAGAATTCATCAATTCAGGTACTGAAATCACCCAGAATAATCCATCTGGAGCAATTTCCTAACCAGGAATCATCCAACTCATCCAACCTAACCTCTCATGACCACACCATATACACAGTATATCAACAAATCACAGTAATGGCAGTTTTACAGTCTCTGGTTCTGGTGCAAAGTTCAAAAATATTAACTTAAAGTTCAGCCAGTCTTTTGTTCATAACATTTTCAGCAGGGGATATCCCTACAGATGAATAAACCATCTGTTCTCATTGGAACACTTAGATTTTTAAATAACACAGATAAAGGAGCTGTACGTAGTTCCTTTCAATACCATCTTAAACTCAAAGCAAAACTCAAGAAGCAATCAAAGTTTTGAGCCAGCAGGCTCTCACCACCCGCTATTCTGGTCCCCAAAACACTCCTTCTCCTCAATTCGAATCCTGATGCAAGTGTCCTCCAGGTAGCCACTTCCAGTGCACCCGGCCTGGTCTATGGCTTTGCTCACACCAACAGTGGTCAACCAAGCACCCCACATCCAAACGGGTGAGTGAAGTTCTAGGTCTGGCCAATCCAACAGCTTCCCCAGCCAAAACCCCTCAACTCATCAGACTTTAGGAGCGATAACGATTATACTGAAAGTTTGCCCTCAGGCCTGGGGGGAATACTGCCTGTCTTCCTTAATTCGTCACTTCCAATAGCTCCGTTTGAAGTCCAAATCACCAACTGCTTAACCTGATACAAAATGGCCTCCCAAGGTACAATGAGTTAAACACTTGCCTCAGACTTGTTACCAGAACCAGTCTCTGACGGAGGGAGGGAACAGGTTGTGGTCTGCGGGTTGTTTCAGTGCAGTATCCAGCTCTTGGATAGAAAAAAAAAAAAAATAAATAATCACCTTGGAAGAGAACATTGATTAAGCATATTTTGATGGCTGTATTGGCCAACTGAGGACGGAGCCAGAGCGCGCGTGTCTGACTAAAACCGAGGTAGCAATGGACTCAGATGCCAGTTTCACCAAATCATAGATGACATCCCAGATAAAACTAGCTGCCAGTGTTAGCATAGGCACACCTACAGTCGCCTCTGATCAGAGAGGGATGCCCAATAAATAAGTGCTCTGATGTCACTCAGATGGCAGTCTTGGTGAAAACCGCACCCCAGCAACATGCAGCCAAACTGCAGAGAACTATTTCCTAACAAAGGACTTGTTTACCAGGTAGAGCCAGTTCTGAGCCCAACACAATTTCAATCTGCACTTAGGGGTCCCCAATTCCACTTCAATCATGTGTTAAATGTATGGATAAACTGGAAGCTGTGGGACTGACACAAGGACCCAAGGAGAAGTGGAAACCCAGCATATGGTAGAGGAGGCTATGGGTCTTTGAGTCCAAGTGTGAGCAATACCTGTTTAATAAGGAAAGATAAGTTCTTTTGAAGAAAAAGCCAGCATTCTGGCATTCGTTCCTCCTCCTCATCGAACTAGGGAAGCTCCCCTTCTTCAATGTCATAATCACCCCCTCCCCCAGCAGGGCGTACCAGACATACAACCTTAAATGACACGATAGCAGGAGTGGTATTTCCAGAGGAGCAGGATGAGATCCAGAAGGCAGTAGAGGCATTTGAGGGGGAAGGAGATGAAGCATAGGAGGAATCCTAGGGGGCCCTTCCTAACACATCCCAACAGGGCCTGTGCCAGGGTGCTGCGTGGCATTGGAAGCCACTTTAAGCTTTTAAGCCAAAGGCCAAAGCCCTGAATACTGCATTGGGGAGGCACCCAATTTCAGAAACCAGTGCTTCTGCCACCTTCAAGTCATTATCCTCAGTCTCAGAAGCAGAATCACCCCTCCCCAGCCCTGTACAGGGATCATGAGGTGGCTCTGGAGAAACCGGCTGACTAGAACACCGCATTCAGTAGTATCATCTGCCAGGACAGGGAGAGTATTGTCAAACTGCGTACAGAAAGAATCTGCTACTGAAATGTGCAGCAGCTTCCTGTACCATTTACACTTAGGTGCTCTATTATGCAGTACTTCTTGCCAGCCACTTGCAATGTCTCCGTCTGGACCATCATTTAACATTAGGATGTGGTTGGGACACAAATGCTGGTCTGGCTGGGTTTGGGCTGACTCAACTGCCTATAACAACCACTCATCCCGCTAGCAGTAGCCCAATGAATACCTTGCCCTACTCTATGATGTGGTGGCCAATGGCTACATAGTCTTAGGTCCAGAACTAGACGAAAAAAATCAGGCACTGAAATTTCTCAGTAATGGAGATCCAAATGGCTCATCCCCTGCTACATTGAGGCAGTGGAAGACTAGACAGGATGTGTAACTCCTCCCATCCTAAAGCTCCAGTTCCTCTGTCTTCAACTGTTAGGAAAAGGAGTTAACCCACAGGTGAGGATGTTGCAAGAGACACAGCAGAATATTGTTTTACGATAGAGAGACAGGTTTCGTGGACAAAGATCGATGACTGAAAGTTAAATATGAAAGGCACCAGAATTGAACCAGGTAGCACTTCATGCTGCCACCTGAGAGACCGGGGTTTGCATACAATTTACAGAATTCCATGCTGGAGCCAGCTGGAGGATGGATGTATTACTGCGGTGTGGCACTTGGCTCACGGCATTTGCAGATCTTCTGCTAGTTTACTGAGTTCTGGTGGAGGTATATGACCCCTTGACACTATACAAAGAGAGACTATGAAGCAGTATTGAAGGCTGGCTGTGAAGGCAACTGCTTGCCTGCCCTCCCAGCCACAGAAACAGTACAGCTGTGGCCTTACCCAGCATCGGGGTAGGGGACAGGGGAATCAAGGGACAGGCAGGAAGGCAAACTAAAAGAAAAAAAAAGTTGGTTTTCTTAAAATGAATGCAAAAACGCAGCTAGTAGCAACCATTTAGGATTTAAATTTTTTTTTTTTTTTTTTTTTAGTACAACTGTCAAGTCTCCACTTGCTTGATTTCCTTCTGATTCGTTAGTTTTAATTTTTACCATTTCATTTTGCTTTTCTAGTTTGACTGGGACAGACCAGCAGAGATGCGAACCATTTTCCTCAGGGTTCTGCTTCCACCCCATTCCACAGCTGGGGGGAGGGATGACAGGTGACTTGCACAAGGTCACAGAGTGAGCCAGTGATCTGGGATGGGAGTCAAACCTGTGACCTTCTGTTTCATGTTTCTGTGTTCAAGCCAGTTGATAACACAGCCACAGCCAAAGCAATTAAAAACTAGAGGAGAAGGATGGGAAATGTAAGTACTTATCAGTCGGGAGGGTAGTGTACATAGGAGAAGTGAAAACCTCTTGTCTCACCCATCCTCCTACTAAAGCTGAACCTCTGTTACAGCAGCTGAAGAAAAGGAAGGCAGTATAGCGCAGTGGTTTAAGGCTCTGAGCTGCAAATCTGGTGACGTCCAGCAGACCAGACCTGAGCTGGAATCCCACAGCTTCCACTTGCATACTGTGTGACCCTGAGCAAGTCACTTAACTTCCCTGTGCTCTCAGGACGCACCTGTAAAAAAAAGTACTTCTGTACAAATTTCTACTACTGTATAAAGGCCTCTATGAAAACATGCTGCAGTATGCAAGGTGCTACCTTGCCAAACCATCCACTAAGATAATGTCTAGAATTAGAGGTGCTCAGATAATCCATGCAGTCCACAGCATATCTTGGATAGTGGTCAGTTTTGGCCTGAATTTCTTTTGTGTGATCTTGATAATCAGGCATACAGGTTACTATACAGTTAACTTATCTGGATCTATCCAGTTGGATGCAGATATCAGCGCAATCCAAAAAGTATTCATGATCAGATGCACAGCCTGACCATCTCTATCCAGAATAGTTACGGGGGTGGGGGTGGGAATCAATGCAGGATTGCAGCATCAGCAGTAAATACGACAGATTTCAGATGCGTCATTACCATAAATCTGTGTTATTAACAGCACTGTGGAAAGGTCAACTATTAGTGATGACAGTAATGCCATTCATCAAACTAGGTAATGTACTAGTTTCCCACACTGCAATGTACAGTAGCACTGCTATAAATTAAAAGGCCCATGCTGTAAAGTATGCAAGGGTGATTTCAGAGAGAGAGAGAGAGCGCGCGCGCAAGCGAGAGAGTGTGTGTTTGTGTGTTTTTCTTTTCCCCTGAGAGACCCACCTGAATATCCATCAAGCCAGAGCTGGTAGGCTTCTTCATCTATCCGAGTTGTGTTTCCAACAAACACATCCAAATCTGTTGCCATCACTCTTCAAGCAATCCCAGAAGATGGCTATCTTCCTTAACCACCTGTCTCAGTTGGCAAGTATGTGCTCTTTCTCTCTAGAATCGACCTGTAAGAAAAACAAATGATTCAGTTCTGCTAATACACAAGTGCAACAAACTTGCTCCCTTGTCAACAATGAAAATGCAGAGAGCCCTGGAGATTGAAGCCTTTTTTGTCTACAGGCCAGCTACAGAATGGGTCAAGCCACTACGTGATGCTCTTTCCAAAGTGTCTATATTCTAAATCGCATAGTGAGCAGTATTGGAATTATGAGGGGCCCCACAGCGGCTCAGCCCCCACAGCTCTGAAATAAACGCCAGTAGCTCATGCAATACTGCCTTTTTACTAAGACTGGGAGAGGAGCTCACTTTGGTCTTTTACAGTACTGTATCTGTAAGCTCTTATAAACTTAATAAAAAAGATGATACAAAAAAAGTGTGAGACTTAGCAACAAGGCACGACAGGGCAGACACACAAAATATGAGGAACCCAGGGTACAAGGACTGAGGGGCACAGCATGCAGTACAGGTGAACACAGAGGGACGAAGCGGAAGTGCATGAAATGTCTAGAGCCTCACGGTGTATGGCACGACAAATTTCAGTTATGCCCGAGTACCGGTAGAAAGGGAAGACAGAGCAGACACTGGGGAATAGTGAGCAGTGTAGTGGAGTGACCAGTGTACACAGAGTCGAGCCAGGTAAACAATGAAAGCTATGCTGAGTAAACCGGCATAGTTGTATGCAAATGAGATAGACAGGAAGAGGGAAAAGGAGTAATACAGCAACATTGCCGTCCTCCTAACAACAATAGATAACGATCAGCCATCAGAAATACTTTAAATTATGTAGCAATCATTAACAAATATTATCAGAGCACTAGTGTACAAAAGAAAAAAAAATAACGTATGTAACAGAGGTTGGCTAGCAGTTCTGAAAGTAACAGTAATTAGAAGTGAATAAGTTCAATTGTGGCATTGTGTATGTTATCAGAACAGTAGAAAGGCATCTGTGACATCAAAACCCATCTGTAGACCATGTTACAAGCGCATTAATCCACTCCGAAGGTGGCATCTAATGTGGAGTTGATGCATGGTTGGTCGTTGCAGGCACTTGGCCGCATTAATGCTTACATATTACCTTTTAGTTCAGTCCCCCAAAAAACCTGCCTTTTACACCCTGCCTAAAATTCATAAACACCCCACAGCACCACCTGGACGTCCAATAGTTTCAGGAAATGGGTGGATCACTGAGCCCATTTCTAAGTTTGGGGACAGTTTTCTGTGCCCTGTTGTTCCATTGTCATGTAGTTACATTAGGGAAATTACCAGTGTCCTATCTATTTGAAGGCGGTCCAAACAGAGCAGAATTGGTGGCTGGTGACCCTTGATGTAGACTCCTTATATACTAACATCCCCCACATGTGGGGATTTGAGGCAGTGGAGCACAGCTTGTTACAACACACTAATCTACCACAACCTAAAATTAACATGTTGGTAGACATGACTGAGATTGTGTTAAAGAGCAACATTTTTATGTTTCAAAACAAGATTTATAAGCAGATCAAGGGCAATGCCATGGGTGCATCATTAGCACCAAGCCTGGCAAATCTCTATCTAGCAAAATGGGCGGATGAATTTGTGTATAATGATAATAACAACCCTTTCTTTGATAAGCTTGATTTATACTAACATTTATCGATGATGTACTGCTGATAAGGAAAGGTACTCTTAATGAATTGGATGATTTTGTTGTGTTCTTAGAAAAATCCAATGCTAACTTGAAGTTTATAGTTAATGCAGACCAGACCCAGATAAACTTCTTAGACCTTACAAATAAAACGATGGCTCTTTACTTACTGATCTGTACAAAAAACCTACAGATTGGAAGAGTCTGTTGTTGGCCACTAGCTGCCACCTGGGTCATGTAGTTAAGTTTAGTTAGTGTCAGTGGTTCAGCAGGTAGCACACTAGCCTTTGAGGCCGGGAGATCAGAAGGCTGTGGGTTCTATCCCCACACCAGGCAGTTGGGTTAATATCCCAATACTGACACTGTAGTGCAGCATGAGGGGATGCTGCACTCCTCAGGTGCCATCTTTTGGCGGAGACGTTAAACCGAGGTCCCATCTGCTTGTTCTGGTAGTAGTTCAGGTGGATGTTAACGATCCCATGTCACTTCTCGAAAAGAGTAGGGGAATTTCCCCGGTGCCCTGGCCAAATTTCCCCCATTCACTAAAAATACCACCAACCGCTTAATCTGGCTCAAGGTCAGTTGACATTCATCTGTATCCCCCTCCCCGGGGCCGTGCCTGAAAATAGGCAGAATTTGTCTAGTGCACTTACCTGGTCAACAAAAACTAAATAAAATAAATAACAAATAAATAATCTCCCTAAAGGTCAGTATTTATGGTTAAGAAGGAATTGTGGAACAGACGAATTGTACAGTATGAGGGGAGCGAGAATACAGTGAAACAGACACTTCTAGGGCTAGAACTGTGGTGGACAATATGCCACGTGATACATTACTACAGTCCAAGAGAACACAACAAGAGTCTGATGATGTCATGACATTTGTAACCACATTTGGGGGAGGTACCAGGGAATTCATCAGTATTGTTAAAAATAACTTACAAATACTGCAAGGACCGATCCCTTTAACACAAATGTTTGAGAAGCCACTTAAGATCTCTTATAGAAGGGGTCCCAGTCTTCGGGACAGACTTGTCAGAAGTTATTAGGCCAAACCCATGGTCTCTGAATGGAGACCCAAATGGGGTTCCAAACCCTGTGGCACTTGCAGTACCTACTCTGTGATGCAGAGAACTGAAACTTTTGTAAATCCTAAAATTGGGAATGTTGAGAGAGTAAGGGGCAGCATCAACTGCAACACTGAGGCTGTTGTCTATATGTTAACCTGTACATGTGGCAAATTTTATACTGGCAGGACAAAATGGAAACTACGCCTCTGACTCAGTGAACATCTCTTAGCCATTAGAAATCAGAACTGTGATTATGCCATGGCACTTCACATTAAATCCTGCAACGACAGTGCACACCACAAAGTCACAGCTATTGGTTTGGAATCTGTTCCCAAACATAGGCGAGTGGGTGATGTTGAAGCCATTCTTAATGAAAAGGAGCAATCTTGGATTTACAGACTGGGTGCTATAAAAAACCCAGATCTGAGTGACAAGTTTGAACTAAAGACCTTTTTTATCAAACAAAAGAAATGAGTTCTGTCCATCTTACCCCCACCCCAAATATCTGACAGTATAACATATAGTGTGATTGCCATTAATTTTATTAAATCACATCAGGATGAAGCTGAAAGAGATGACTGGCATTTAGTTTAACTTCTTTTTGGGTGTTTTTTAATACAGGTTCCCCACTGGAATGAGAGTATGAATTATGATTAAATGTAAAGAAAAGACACTTCGCTGTCATTTTTTTTTGACTCTGGAGAACAATATGTTCAGTGTGATGTGGACAGCCAGTTCTGAGTGCTGTATCATTTTTTTTTTTAAATATAAAATGTATTACTGACCGTCTCTGCTGAAAATCTGGTGCTGTAGGAGTGACCTGACCCCCCCCCCAGGTTTCAGCTGAAAGATGAAAGCCATGAGAAAATGCTGAAACAGCATGTGAGATCACACACACACCCAGGTTTTAGATACCAGGTGTTACATGGAAGGCCTGCAGCTAATTACAGGGTGGAAGAAGCTTGAGTTGAGCATATCCATTTTATGACGTTTCCAGAGGAAGAAAAGCAGGTTGTGCTGTATTGGTGCGAAATCATAAAGATGCTTTCATGTCCTGGCTGGGGGAAGCTTATCATGAGATCAAAGAAATGTAATTTGAAGGACATGAGTAATGCTGGGGATTGCAGAATTTAATTCTTGAAAAAGACATCCTGTTTTTTTTATTAGATTTTTTTATATATTCTGACAGAGGTGGTGTTAGGTGACCTCACACAAAAAGGGGTTGGCAAATACAGTTTGCTTTAAGGAATATTCCGTTTTACTTCAACACACATTTTTATCTAGACTCTGACAACGAAACATCTGTGAGCACTTTAAACAGGTATTTAGAAAGAGAGATAACTAAATATTGTTGTAGGAATTTGCACTGTTTAAACCTTGTTCTTTTAAAAGATTTGTATATCTTGTGATACAAGAGTTCTGTATTTTGTGTTTTCCATATGTTTATCTATTTTAGTAAAACTCTTTTTAGAGCACACTTGGTCTGTCTTTGATTTCTTTTCATTTGTAAGAAAAGTATATATGGTTATAGCAGACACTAGGCATAAGTTGAATGGTGATACCAAACTGGAAAGAGAAGCGTTTTAAATCAGAGGTCTTTATTAACGTTTTTAAGGGTTCATCTCTGTATACCTGGTTAGGTGCCCGTAGGCAAAGATATCTGGCCCCCTGAAGACAGAAATATCCGAGCCTGTGCATTGGGTATGCTAGCAAGAGGTTCACAGTTTGAATCCCTCCAAGACTTGAGACCAAAGGTTGATCCGAACTCACAAAACAGACAAGAGGGTTACCTAGTTCTGTTAAACTGTTCACAAGACTGCGCTCGGAGGTTGGCACTTTGGGAGTAGAGGGCCTGACCTGTTGAGTGGGTTTGTGACATTCAGTTCTAAATGTTTATGAACTAGCATTTTAAGTAACACTTTCTGTTTGCATGTTTGTTACTGCACAGTTATTTGAAATTGAAATCCAACAATATGATTCGCTATGGTTCAAGTGACACGCTTTGCCTATTGGCTCTCACTAATTGCTAGGTGTATGTAAACCCGTTTGTGCACTAGCCCTAGGAGTCAGGCGAAATGTAAAAAGGGCAGTGTCTTAACTGCCTTGTCCTGATTTGCACTGCCTGCTGTTTATATGGAGGAATAAAAGCTCTAAGTACAACTTTCATGTGAGCAGCCTTTTCTGAAATCCACAAGCTGGGGTGAGTGCTCTCTACCATCCGTTTTGACAGTTTTAAGCCTTTGGAGAAACACCACCACTACACAACAACATTTATTCATAGATGTTTGCCCTCTGTGGAGTTTTTTATTTTTGTTTTAAATTATATATATCTTAGGTTCCTATGTTTAAAGACCAGTGTGGTTCTTGTTGCAGTCATTTTGTGGAGTGCGGTCCGATTTGTTGGGAATGGAATCCTACTTTACAACTGTTCTCGTTTCATTTCCCTGGGGATCTCTAAATAAATTATCTACAGATCTGTTTACCTTGCCAGGTTTACTGACACTAACTTAGTGTGTTGCTGACAGAATGGGTGGCAGAGACTTGCAGCTGGGTATGTTGAGCAGGCAAAGTGTGGAGAAACATGGGCCTGTATGCGACAGAGAAGAAGACATAAAGTGAGAGTGGAGTGGGAGCAGCGAGCGGACCCTAGGGGTGTAATTAATTCTAGTTTTCAGGGCTAGGATATTTGTAATGGTCGGTTGCTGCTGAGCCAAACAAACAATAGTAAGCTGTGCGTTTTTTTTTTTGTGTTTTTTAACATGTCAATCATCAGTAACACAGAATCAGGGATGGGCGTGGGGGGAGGAGGTTATGCCCAGTTTCGACAGTGTGTCCCAATGTAACTGAAAGAGCAAAATTTAAGACAAATACAGCAACATAAAAAAAAAAAGTACAAATAAAAACAGTTTATAAAAATGTGTTAGTTGGTTTTGTGGGTCAATGTGGTGCCAAACATTGTTTCGGAAAAGTTACACAATATGGCAGTACTGGTCATACATACACACCACACCAAAATGACTGCAACAATTTTTTTTTTTTTTAATCTTTCTGGGATGTATTGATACCAGGTGCCACTACATCCTGGTTGCAGGAAGAAAAGTGAAGCCAAGTGTTTGTTTTCCTAAACCACAAAGCATAGACACCTCTCAGCTACTCAGCACACAGAAAACTTCCTACCCATTTTATGAGGTAAATGTAAGCTTCATAATTATTTACAGGGAAGATTTAACCTGATATAATGTAGTAAAAGCTACACAAACGTCACCAACTGCAACACAAAATATTGTTTTTGTAGCACAATCACTGGATACGTATCCGATTTCACCCACAGGAGGTTGTCTAATTGCTTCACACAAATTTACATTTAAAAGTGACAATCAACCATATACTTTTTTTTTTTTTTAAATCCCCCAAGTCCCCCAGTGTCAGCTTACATATGAAGGACATAAACAGTCACTGTTTCAGAATTTTTAACCTAATATTCTTAGGAAAGGGATCATAAATCCTTGTATCAAGGAGCTGGCTGCCAGATCCACTCCCCTTCCTGGTACTCTCAGAATAAGGCACCTCCCCTGCGCTCAGATGTTTTCTGACATATAACTTTGTAGAGTGCGATCTCAATGGGAGTGGGTTTTCAAGGGCTTTTACATATATTTTAGAGCTCCACTAGGGTCAAAACAACGCCCCTGCTCAACTAGTAAGGCTCTCGATACAAGGATTTATGACCTTTTCCCCAAAGAAAATTAGGAAGTTAAGAATTCCAAAATAAGGACTGTTTAAGTCCTTCATAGGTATGTGGACACTGAGGGGCTTGGGGACAGCACCAAAAGCGGTGCTCTTTAAGATGCTACAGTATGTATGTCACAGAAATATATAGACTCTGTACGAAGAAAAAGGCCTTCTGGCCCATTGTCTGCCCTTTCCTACTTAAATAATGCTGAATGAGAAAGCCCAGGAGGCTCCTTACTCTCCATGTCCCACTCTCCCTTTCTGGTGTAGTTGTTACCAAGATGGAGTATCCACCCTCTTCTGAATGTCCCTTCCCCGATAATTTCGCATAGACCACATCTTCCAGCGCCTGTTCCACCCTCCCACCGAAAAGGTACTTCCTGGTATTTCTCTTAAACTTGCCCCATGCCCAAGAGTTACACCCGGTGCTTGTGTTCCCACCCAGTCTGAAGAATTGCCCTCCATCCACTTTATTTAACTCATGGAGGTATCTGTATATTTCGATCATATCCCTCTTTTCCTTCTTGCCTCAAGTGTGTATATGTTCAGATCTGCTAACCTCTCCTTGTATTTCCTAGCCTGCTGTCCCTGGATCATCCTGTTAACCCTCCTTTGCACAGCCTCCACCCTGTACGGAAATGGTATATACAGTGTGTGTGTGTTATATATATATATATATATATATATATATATATATATATATACACACATCTATATCTATGTATATAAATATATATATATATATATATATATATATAATATATATATATATATATATATGTACACACACACAGAAAACTGACAGCTATTATGTTCAAGAGTTGATGTAAGAAATGGCTATGTTGAAAATTTGTGGTGAAAATACTGAAAATTATGAGAGTTATGAGCGAGCGTAGTGAAATGTCAACAGATGCGCACAACTTAGCCATTTTAACATACTTTGACCCCAGATTTTCAACACACCTTTCTTATGAACCCATCTCATGAACAAGTGTGGTTACATTTTGAAATTCATCCCAAAAGGCGATTTCGACAACCGATCACGAAAACACCTTTCGGGCAGGATTTGCGAAATGCCACCAACATTGTTCATGAGGAGGGGAAAAGAGTTATATTCAAAATCTTTAAAAATGACAAAGTTATGCACCAAAGTTGAAAACCCTATTGAAATACGTGGAACCGCATTTATTTTAGTTTCTCGTACTGCATTTGCCGGTTCCAGCAGCAAGACGTGTCTTCGATTGGAGAGTGGATCTTCACCCTGTGATCTGTCCAGGTGAGTGAGGGTGTGTGCGGGCGTACTGGGGGTGTGGAGTGGTGGGTACTGAGTGGGAGGCAGGGTTTGAGAGGTCTGATCGGCGTTGGGCCATTTTCCTTTTTTGTAGATAAAAAACAAAAAAACAAACAAACATAGAGGACCATTTTCTTTATTTCAGGCTGGAGTGTGCAGGGTGCCACTAGACACCAGAAACAACGAGGCCAGTGATTGGAGGAGGTGGGGGTGGGGGGTGCCACTAGACACCAGGGATAATAAAAAAAAAAAAAAAAAGATGGGGATGGCGATCGCAGGGTTGAGGATGCCACTAGACACCAGGGATAATAAAACAATAATGGGAATGACAATCAGAGGATGGAGGGAGTGTCACTAGACACCAGGGAAATAACGAGGCCAGTGATGGAAGGGTGGGAGGTGCCATTAAACACCAGGGAAACTATGGGAACAGCGATAGGAGTGTGTGGGAGGTTGCCACTAGACACCAGGGAAAGGATTTCACATCATGAAAAAGGATCATTTTGCATGACTTGGGATATGAAAAAGAATCTTTTTTTCATATCACAATCACGAAAAAAGATTTATAATCTGGAAAAAAAAATCAAGGGTATTTTTTCAACAGGTATGTGCAGAATTTAGCTGAGGGTGTCCCGATAAGCAAACTACATGTGTTGGTTTCTACTCAACACATAACTGTTTTAAGTTATCCGATTTTGTTTCCTTCACCAACGGTAAAACAAAATGGTGGCTGCGTGAAAAAAAGATTTCCCATTTGCGAAACAGGATGACTCGTTTGCAAAAAAGGATCATCCATTTGCGACAAAGAATCCTTTTCCAAGTGGGACATCTAACGGTTCCCATTGAAAATAATGGGAAACTTTACAATTAAATAACTCTGGAACAGATTAATATTTTTTTCCACACCAAACCAGCAGAAGGCACATCTGTGAGGCAAACTCTCCTACTCTGAAAATTTCAGACCAAAAATTCCAAACCATTTCTGCGCTGCAGCGTGACAAAGAATCTGCCACAGAAACAGTAAATTACACACTTTTTGAGGCTCCATAGCTCCATACCCACGCATCCAACTAGAACAAAAACTTGGCACATCAAGAGAGCTTGGGTCCCCCGAAGGTGCATACAAAATTTCATGCAAATCGGCTGAACAGTTGTGAAGTTATTAAAGTTCAAAATTTTGAGTTTACCATAGAAGTGACAGTTCAACCCTAACTATAGGGGTGCAACTGTGCCCCTATAGTATGTAATTATTATTTTTTATTTATTTATACCTGGGGCAGGATATTCAGAAGGGTTGCACATGGCGCAACTAACCCACTGATGCGCCCCGGAGCAATATTCAAACGGAGACTGAGCCTGGCACAAATCCCGATGCAGAGCGCATAAGTAGGGATACCAGCGCAGGTGGAAGGCGGCGTGCCCATAGCAAACTCCACACATCCCGATATTTAGCCAGGATGTGCTGAGCCCATCATGCACCTCTACCCTGCGCCAGCGCACAGGTGAGAAAAAAAAAAAAAAAGAGGAGCAACAGCTGGCCACCCACAGGTGAGCTGCCATAATGCAGGCGCAACACGGCAGCTGGTGGGTGGCCACCTGAGCTCCAGCTGCACCTTAGTGGTGGCACCCCCCCCATGCCCGATTGCAGGCATATGTAGAGACATATCAATGTCCCATATCCCTGGTGGTCCAGTGGACCGCTCGCAGCCTGATCGCGGGCATATGTAGAGAAATATAAATGTCCCATATCCCTGGTGGTCCAGTGGACGCTTGCAATAATCATGAACGTCAGTAAAACATAATGCAACACCAATCAACCCTGGTGGTCTAAGCGGTACCCCTCCCACTGAGCCTCACGCCCCATTCCCCCGGTCAGCAGTGGGCGGCAGCTCCCCACCCACTTGCCGCCCCGCCGCCAGCCGACTGACACCGTATAAAACAGGAACAAGGCACTTGAGACAATAAAGGCTGTTGTAAAGTATCAGTGCAAGCAGAACTTAGGAGCAGCATACAAAGTAGAATCAGTACATAGGATACAAGGTTGATAATGCATAAAATAAAGACAGTACACTAGTGCAATATGCAGCAGGGTGAGCACATAGGAACCAGTCACCCCTATTTAAGAGCTGGTCTACAGATATCAGTGCAAGTAGGGAGGGGTGGGAGCAGGAGAGGGAGACGGAGAGAAAGACAGAAAGGGAGACATAAAAGGAAGGGGGGTCAGGAGCAGGTGCAAGAGGGTGTGAGGTAGCTGTGCAACGCAGTGGTAAGGGAATAGAGGGAGAAGAAGTGACGGATTTGTAGAGTGAGAGCATTCCACATTTTAGGCATGTGGTAGAAGGTGGCTTTTTGGCCAGAGGTAGTGGTTCTGCGGGGGAGTGATAGGGTGCGAGTGTCAGCATGGGGAATAGAGGGAGAGGGTAGGGGTGCCAAGAGAGGAGCAGATATAAGAGTGGAGAGAACCAAGCCAGAATTTAGAGATGAATTTAGCACCATGAAGCGAGCGCCGGGAGTGTAGGGGAAGAAGGTTGAGAGCACAGTAGAGGTCACAGTGATGGGTATGGGAGGGGGCATCAAGAGCAAAACGACAGAAGGAGTTAGAGAGTCCAGTCTGGATAGGTGGGACTGTGGGGCAGCATCATAGACTATGTTGCAGTAGTCGAAAATGGGCATGATCATCTTCTGTACCAGCTCACGCCTGGTGGCGAGCGGGATGCAGCTGCGGGTTCTGTAAAGTGCCTCAAGCTTGGGCCTTAGTTTTTTCAGAATGGCATCAATATGTACAGAGAAGTTAAGGTGTCTGTCCAGCCAGATGCCAAGATACCTGAAAGAGGAGGAGTCCTCTAAAGCTGTCCCATCAAGGGTGTGGAAGGAAGGGAGGTGAGTAAGCCTAGCGAGTCTCTGCCTTGTGCCAAAGGACATGGAGACCATCTTCTTGGCATTTAGAAAGAGTTTGAGAACTAAATCAGAGTTGGACTTTGGTGAAGTCGGACTGAAGCCTGGTAGTAACATCAGCAACAATATTGCCAGAGGTAAGCAATACTGCATCATCCGCATACATGTGGATGCTAGATGTGGAGCAAACCTGGTGGAGGTCATTTAAAAAGATGGAGAACAGAATGGGGCCTAGCACAGAGCCTTGTGGGACTCCAGTGGTTATAGGCAAGGGGGAAGAGATAGCATCAGCAAGTCTTACTGATTGCGACCTGCCGGATAGGTAGGCACTGAACCATCCTGTAACAGACGGGGATAGACCAGCAGCTGAAAGGCTGCGAAGCAGGAAGGGGTGAGAAACAGTGTCAAATGTTTTAGCCAGGTCTACAAAGATAGCTGAAGTAATATGCCCTTTGTCAAAGCCTGAGGAGATGGTGTAAGTTAATCTAAGGAGTGAGGTGGTGGTAGAGTGGGATTTCCTGAAGCCAGACTGGAAGGGGGTGAAAAAAGCGGAGTCAGAGAGAAACAGAGAGATTTGTTCGAGTACTATGTGTTCCCATAGTTTAGTTAAGGTTGGCAGTAGGGAGATGGGACGATAGTTATCAGGGGAGGAGGGGTCGCCACCCTTCGGGAGGGGGACGATAACAGCATGTTTCCAGACAGAGGGCACAGTGGCAGTCGCAAAGGGGAGGTTCAGTAACATAGAGAGAGAGAAGGCTATGGCAGGAGCAGAGATGTGTAGGTGCCTGGGGTCAAGGCCATCAGGAGAGGAGCCTTTGGTAGGGTTTAGGGCCAGGAGAGCTTGAAGGGTAGAAGCAGGGGTGACTGGGGAGAAAGAGAGGGGAGGGAGGAGTCGGAGGAGGGGCGGGGGCAGAGGAGCAGAGAGAGGGGATGGGAGGAGGGTGGCCTGTGGGCAAGGGGAGTAGAAGTAGGGTGGGGGGACAATGCAAGGGGTGCAAAAGGGGGCCAACGAGTCTGGGGAAGTGCTAGGGAGGGTACATAGCAGAGAAGAGGCACAGGTGGCGAAGTGGGAGTTGAAGCAATCAGCAATATCGATAGGTTTGGAGAGAATAGAATGGCTGTGCCTGAGGGAGGGGGGTGGAGGGGTGGAGGAAGAGGCAGAAAGGGAGTGAACAACCTTCCAGAACTTAGAAGGGCTATTTGTATTGGTTTGGAAGTTGGATTAGAAATGCTTTGCTTTAGCAAGGTGGATTGCTTTGGTGCAGCCATTCCACAATTCACGGTAGCGTTGGTGATCTCCAGGGCAGTTGGAGGCTTTGGCTTTGCGCCATGCCAGGTCGCGAGCACGTTGGCAGGGTAGAAGCTCAGGGGTGACCCTGGGGAGATGACCGCCGTGAACCCTGGCACTGAAAAAGTCCAGTTAGGACCAAGAGGCGGAGATTTTGAGAAGTTGGTTGAGGGGGTGGGAAAGTTACTGGATTTATGAACTTAGAACCAGGGGGAAGGGAGGACTGAATGATAGCATTGACTTATCAGCCTTCCTTAAAAAAAATTTAAATCTTTTGTTCTTTTATTGTACTGACTGATGTTTATTTCGGAAATGTAAATACTCGTGGCATATATAAATACAGGATTATAGTTAGATGCCATTTAGGAATGATATTTGTCTGTTTTTTTAATCTTTGCATCAAATTTTTGTGCCTAATGTTGGATTGCACCCCAGCCTTTCAAAAGATTAGTATGTAACAATCTATAAAATACATTTTTTAAGTTATGTACTGGGGCCATTACATTAAGTTTGTTTTTAAATGTGTTTCTTGCACTTCCATTGGGTCATTGCATGTCACTGTGATTTGCATTTTTACCATTATAAAAGGATGGGCACTGTTTGGTGGATTAGATAGGAACATTGTCAAACTGTGCGATTCTTGAATTGAAATCCCCAGCCAACAAGACAGTGTCAACGTGACACTTAAGTGTCATACTATCCATCTCAAACACCAATTTGGCCCAAATATCGTAAGGTGAGTTTATGTGGAATTTTGGTGGAATGTAAACGTCTACAATCAAGCATACCAGGGAATCCCATCTTATTACAGTAAGGAGGAGTTCCTGGGATAGGGCCAGATGATCCATTACCTTTAAGCCTTTTCTAATTTTGACCAAGGTGGTAAGACCCCGGTCTGCCATACTGCTTAACCTTAGTGCCCGATATATGGTAAGATTCATAGCCATTTATATCAGGCTGTTGAAGGGCCCAAGTTTCTTGAAGCATGAGAACCTCATCATTCTGAACAAAGTTGATTCATTGTGGATCCACTAATTTATTCCCCAACCCAGCAACATTCCAAATTAGCATGTTGGCAACCTGTCTGAGGGAAAAAGAAAAGTTAAGAATGTAAGCGACAGTATCTGATAAGTTTGTTAAACGTGATGATCACTGGGGCTGTTTGGTCTCCATAGTATGTATGTTCAGCTGCTCCAATTCTGAGAAGGAAACCAAATGTATATTTGCAGCATCAAGCTTATAGCTATGTTTGAGCAGAGTGTACAATAATTCCAATGAATGAATAAAGTGGTTTATTTGGGACCTGTAGGTCCCTGTGTGGACCCTTACTACAGGTCCCAAATCAGAAGAGAAAATGTCTAGGTTAAAAGTAGAAGCCAAAATTACCCTTACAAGGAGCTAAGGGTGGAACTAGCAGAGCCATTATCAGAACTGTTTAGTGAGTCTCTGAGCACAGGAGAGGTCCCAGAAGACTGGAGAAGGGCTCATGTGATCCCACTCCACAAAAGTGGTAGCAGGGAGGAAGCAGGGAACTACAGACCAGTCAGTCTTACCTCAGTAGTGGTCAAGATTATGGAGGCACTCCTTAAGGAAAGGATAGTACAACACCTGGAATCCATAGGAGCACAGGATCCGAGACAGCATGGGTTTACAAAAGGAAGGTTCTGTCAAACTAATCTCATAGATTTCTTTGATTGGGTAACCAGAGTGGTGGACCAAGGGGGAGCAGTTCATGTCGCCTACCTTGACTTCAGCAAAGCTTTCGATACTGTTCCACATAGAAGATTGACTAATAAGCTGGGTAGGCTCGGGATGGGTCAAAAGTTGGTCAACTGGGTGGCAAACTGGTTGACAGGCAGAAAACAGAGAGTGGTGGTAAACGGTATACAGTCAGAAGAGATGCAAGTCACAAGTGGGGTACCACAGCATCGGTCCTGGGGCCAGTCCTCTTCAACATCTTCATCAGTGACATTACAGATAGACTGGAGAGTAAGGTTTGTCTGTTTGCAGATGACACCAAGTTATGCAACAGAGTAGATGATCCAGATGGGTGGGCAGAATGAGAAGAGATCTGGATAAACTAGCAAAATGGTCGGAAGAGTGGCAAGTGGGGTTTAATGCAAAGAAGTGCAAGATCATGCACATAGGGAAGAGAAACCCTGAAGCCACCTATAGGCTGGGAGGGGAGTTGCTGGCAGTCACAAGGGAAGAAAGAGACTTGGGCATCATCATCACTGATGACCTGAAATAATCCAAGTAGACCACTAAAGCAGCAGGTAAGGCTAAGGGGATGTTGGGGTGTATTAGTAGGAGTATCACAAGTCGTAAGAGGGAAGTAATAATCCCTCTTTACAAGACACTAGTTAAGCCCATCTGGAGTACTGTGTGCAGTACTAGAGACCCTTCACAAGGACATTAACCAAATTGAGGCAGTCCAGAGAAGAGCAACTAAAATGGTGCAGGGACTGCATCAGAAAACATATGAGGACAGATTAAAGGAGCTCAATATGTATAGCCTAGAGCAAAGGAGGAAGAGAGGTGATATGATCGAAACATTCAAACACCTTAAGGGCATTAACAAGGTGAAAGAGTCTAACATGTTTCACTATAAGAAAAATAGCAGGACAAGAGGACACAGCATGAGATTAGAGGGAGGCCGATTAAGGGGTAATGTGAGGAAGTTCTTTTTCACAGAAAGGGTGGTGGATGCATGGAACAGCCTACCTCAGAAGTGGTGGATATGACTACAGTACAGGGCTTCAAACATGCATGGGATAGGCATAAGGGAGCAATACAGATGAGTATGAATAGACAGGCCATTGACAGAGCCAAGGCCAATGGCACATTTATAAGGTAGAAAAAGAAATGGGCAGACTGGATGGGCCTTGCAGTCCTTATCTGCCGTCAACTTCTATGTTTCTATATGACGCCAGCATGCTCAGATTTTCTCCGTCTAAGCAATCAGTCCCAAAGATGGACAGTATATTTGGTTGTTGCTGGATGTCAAAATTCCAATTAACAGTTGCTAAAGTTGAGGAAAAAGTATCGAGAGAGTAGTTTGGGGGCTTTATCGACCCCAAAAGTATGTTTCCAAATAGTGGGCCAAGTGACTGGAGAGGAGATAGTAAGACCTAGAGAGTTTAGGAGATGTTGTCTGGCCCATATGTGTTTAGCTATATTCATACTAGAGATTGGTATGTAGACTGGATGAGCTGGATTTAACCCATCTCTATGGATAAAAACGATAGAACTTGCCACCAAGGGAAGTTCTAATTCAGCTCTGAAAAGAGGGATTATTAGTTTCAAAAGAGTCTCTTGGGTCTCACGAGATTTGGTAAATGTATTCTCTATTTTAAAAATTACTTCTTTACCAGTAATTATTAGTTGATTGGGATATTGAGGAGAGGGGGTCATCTGCGGGTCAGAAACCACCAAGACTTTTGGGCAGTCATTGGTGACTGTAGGTGCTGATTTATTGATCGGGGAAGACTTTATGGTGGCCTTTTGCTTCACTGTGACTGGAGCTTTGACGACTGTTTCTTTATTCCTTATGGAAGTAGTGTTACTTTCTGCTTTCCTTTGGGGACCTCCAATGCTTGGGGAGACCACATCGAAGATTCAGAGGAAAGAGAAATAGGGAGCCCCTTTTTTGTATTCTCAGCCAGAGGTGAGTTAAGGTTGTTGATAACTCCCTTGTGTTTTCTACCTCTTTTTTCTTTGATTTATTCTTTATTGTTTCCTGGGGAACCTACTTTTTATTCCCTTTAGGTATAGGTGAGTCAGGAATGATTATAGTGGAGAAGGAGAGATTCTCCATTTTATTTTTCCTCTGGGCCTGGTCAACCTTTCTTATTATACAGTCAAAGAAATCAGTCAGGACATGGTACTGACAAATGGGGACAGTTTTGCCGACATCACGGTGGGTGACAGCCTGGGGTCCAGCAATCACCATACAGTGTGCTTCAACATAAGGACTGGGCCAGAACCAAGCCGCACTACGACAAGGGTCCTGGACTTCAGGAGAGCCGATTTCAGGAAAATGGGAGAATTCCTCAGGGACGCCCTGGCAGGGATAGAGGATCTGGGGGCAATCGAGGAACTACGGGCAAAAATAAAGTGGGGCATTGAAAAAGTAACAAATCTCTGTGTCAGGCAGGTTAACAAGGGCAAGAGAAAAAAAAAAAAAGAGACTGCTATAGTTCTCTAAAGACACAGCAGAAAAAATAGGAGCAAAAAACTAGCATTTAGAAAGTACAAAATAACACAGGAGGAGGAGGGCAAGAAAAACTACCAGGAGAAACAAAGGGAGGTACGGATGGCAGTCAGACGCACAGAGGAGAATACTGCCCAATCTGTAAAAGAAGGAGATAAAACTTTCTCCAGATATATATATATAAGCAAGCAAAAGGAAAACCAAAGGGGAATAATGCTTGATTCACAAAAAGGAAGAAGGGGTTACAAGGAGGACACAAAGAAGGCATATGAACAAATACTTTTGTTCAGCATTTACAGAACAAAGGGGTAGGTGCGAGGCCAAAGATAAGGGACAAGTACATAAATGGCGGAAGGTGGACACCAGTCCTTTTACAAGGAGAAAGTCCTCAAGGTACTAGCATAGTTAAGTAGACAAGGCAATGGGACCCAATGGGTGCACCCCAGGATACTGAGGGTGCACCCCATTAGGTCCCATTGCCTTGTCTACTACAAACACTACAAACAGGTATCTGCCTCTATCTCTGAAATCAAATAAAGAGGCAGAAGACACTGCAGAGCAGGACACTGCGGCACAGGAGCTAGCACAACAATACTCACCCAAATCAGGAACCAAAACTAAACAAGCAGAAAGGAAATCCAAAAAACTTCTGATCATAGGAGACTCCATGATTCGGGGAGTTGATACCCATCTCCAGCCAGGGTGATGGTCAGATGTCTCCCAGGTACATCAGCATGGAGACACTGACACGCTGCTAAAATTGTTCAAAGCAGGAGAAAACATTGATGTCCTAGTACACATAGGGACTAATGATCTGCCAGCCGGTCAGTTGTGGAGACCAAGGAACACCTGACTAGGCTGGGTGACAAACTATCATCTATTTAGTCTGCATCTCCTTCTCTGAGATCCTGCCAGTCTGGGAGAAGGGAGCAGATGGACGGAAGGTCAGAGAAGGGGAGATAGGGGAGCTAAACACGTGGCTCAAGGACTGGTGCCAGGAAAAAGGACACAGATTTGTAGGGAACTGGCAACAGTTCTGGGAGCGAAAGTTCTTTAAATTTGATGGACTGCATCTGACTAAAGGGAGTCAGTGCATTGAGGCAGAAGTTTGGCGTCTTTGCAGAATATTTAAACTAGCAAATGGGGAGAGGGTGCAGCACCCCATACGTCGAATGGAAGAACACCCCCCCCTCAGCTAGTGGTCAAACAGGAATTCCAGCGTGTTTGCCATTCATTTGCATCACCAGGTAAGAAAAAGGTTTGTCTCCCATACGATGCACAGGGGTAATGCCAAACTTCACCCAACAACTAACACACCAAAAATCTGAGCCAATGGAAAATCATGTACATAAATGCTCACAGCCTGGGAAATAAGATCCCAGACCTGCAGGCAATAATGTCAGAGGCTAAACTGGACATAGTAGCAATTAGTGAGACGTGGTTTACCAGTAACCACACTAGGAGACTTCAGTACCTGGATATGTATTGTTCAGAAGAGACCGAGGTGCAAAAAGGGGGGGAGGGGTGGCCCTGTATGTTAATGAAAATATCAAAGCTACAGAAATTCAGAATACACATAAGGAGCCAGAAGAACTGTGGGTCACCCTGGAAACAGGTAATGGGACAGCCATAAGAACTGGGGTTGTCTACAGGCCCCAGACCAGAGGGAGGACATAGACACATTACTGTTAGAAGATATACAAAACATGACAGCTAAAGGGAGGTTCTGATAATGGGAGACTTCAACATGCCAGATACAGATTGGTCAATACCAGCAGGAACATCTGCCAGAACTAGACTCATAGTGGATTCCCTGCAGGAGGGGCCTCAAACAACTGGTACAGCAACCCACACAGAGACAGGGCTATCCTAGATCTAGTACTGACTAACAAAGAAGGGATCACAGATCTCAGGTAGAAGGTCACCTGGGGCCAGTGACCATCACATGGTATGGTTCAATTTGGCTACTACATCTAAATCATCCCATTCCAAGGCAAAAATATGGGACTTCAGAGGAGCTGACTTTTGATAAGATGGCCAACAGAGTTAAGCCAGCCCCATAAAAAGAAACACAGGTGAGGAGGTACAGGCAAAGTGGGCAAGCATTAAGGATACAATACTGAAAGCAACATCCCATTGTGTTAGACAGAAAAGGAAGTGCAAAAGAAGAAGGAAACCACTTTGGTTCTCAAATATAGTAGCAGAAAAGGTCAGAGCCAAAGGCTGGCCTTCAGAAAATATAAGGAAACACAGCGGATGAAGATAGGAGGCATACCAAACTGCCCTAAGGAAGCAGGTAAGGCAGTAAGGCAGGCAAAGTCCCAAACTGAGGGAAACACTAGCACAAACAGTAAAAGAAGGTGACAAGACTTTCTATAGATACATTAGTGAAAGGAGAAAGTCCAGAGGGGGTAGATGCTAAGCAATGGAGAAAAGGGAGCATGTGAGGAGGGGACCCTGTAAAGGCATCTATCCTAAATAGATACTTTTGCTCAGTGTTACTACTGAAAGAAGGTGGGGCAGGGCCCACAGCTCAGCATCATGGACACAGGGGAGGGAGGGTGAGCACTACCCTTTCCACAAAAGAAAAGTCATCCTACAAGAGCTTGCTAAGCCTAGGGTGGATAAGGCAACGGGACCTGATGGCACATCCCAGGGTACCTTAAGGAGCTAAAGGAGGAACTCAGCAGAGCCATTAGCAGAATTGTTTAGTGAGTCTCTGAGCACAGAGAGTCCCAGAGACTGGAGAAGGCTCATGTGATCCCACTCCACAAGAGTGGTAGCAGGGAGGCGGGGAACTACAGACGGTCAGTCTTACCTCAGTGAGTGGGCAAGATTATGGAGTACCCTTAAGGAAAGGATAGTGCAAATAATCTGGAATCCATAGCACAGGATCCAAGACAGCATGGGTTTACAAAAGGAAGGTCCTGTCAAACTAATCTCGTACTTCTTTGACTGACAACTAGAGCGGTGGACCAAGGGGAGCAGTTGATGTCACCACTCCTGACTTCAGCAAAGCTTTGACACTGTTCCACATAGAAGATTGATAAATAAGCCAGGGTAGGCCTGGTACTGGGAAGTTGGCTTAAACTGGGTGGCAAACTGGTTGACTTACAGAAAACAGAGAGTGGTAAATGGTATACAGTCAGAAGAGATGCAAGTCAAAGTGGGTACCCTTAGGATCAGTCCTGGGGCCATTCCTTCAACATCTTCAATATTGACCTACCTAGATGGACTAGAGGGTAAGGCTTGTCTGTTTGCAGATGACACCAAGATCTGCAACAGAGTAGATGATCCAGATGGGGTGGTTAGAATGAGGAAGAGATCTGATAAACTAGCAGAATGGTCAGAAGAGTGGCAACTGGGATTTAATGCAAAGAAGTGCAAAAATCATATTATAGGGAAGAGAACTCTGAAGCCACTTATAGGCTGGGAGGAGTTGCTAGCTGCACAAAGGAAGAAAGAGACTTGGGCATCATCATCACTGATGATACAAATCATCCAAGCAGACCTCTAAAGCAGTATTGGGCAGGTTGTTGGGGTGTGTTAGGGGCGGATGAAGGCATTACAAGTCGTAAGAGGGAGGTACAATCCCTCTGTACAAGACATACTGGTTAGGGCCCCACTGGAGTACTGCGTGCAGCATTGGAGGCCACACCTTCACAAGGACATTAACCAAATTGAGGCAGTCCAGAGAAGGGCAAATCACAAAATGGCAGGGACTGCATCAGAAGACATATAAGGACAGATTAACGGAGCTCAATATGTATACCCTTGAGCAAAGGAGGAGAGAGGTGATATGGATCGAGACATTTAAAACACCTTAAGGGCATAAACAAGGTGAAAGAGTCTGACATGTTTAAATATAAGAAAATAGCAGGACAAGAGGACACAGCATGAGATTAGAGGGAGGCCGATTAAGGGGAATGTGGGAGGAAATTTTTTCACAGAAATGGGTAGATGGCTGAATGGCTTACCACAAAGAAGTGTGGCTATGAACAGTGCAGGGCTTCAAACAGGCATGGGATAGGCATAAGGGAGCAATACAAATGACTATGAATAGATAGGTCACTGACAGAGCAAAGGCCGATGGTACATTTATAAGGTAGAAAAAGAAATGGGCAGACTGGATGGGCCTTGCGGTCCTTATCTGCCGTCAACTTCTATGTTTCTATGTTTCTATGAGCTCAAAGAGGTGCTGGCTGCGCCTCTGACAACTCTGTTCAACTTATCTTTAGAAACAGGGGAGGTTCCGAGGGACTGGAGTAGAGAAGATGTGATCCCACTTCACAAAAGTTGGAACAGGGAGGAGGCAGGAAATTACAGACCTGCCAGCCTGACTTCAGCAGTGGGCAAAGTAATGGAAACACTACTGAAGGAAAGGATAGTGGAATACCTTGTCACCAGTGGATTACAGGATCCAAGGCAACATGGTCTCACAGGGGGGAGGTCTTGGCACACAAACCTGATTGAGTTCTTCAACTGGGTGACCAGAGTAGTAGATCAGGGAGGAGTGGTAGATGCAGCCTACCCGGATTTCGGTAAGGCCTTCAACACCGTTCCACATAGAAGACTGGTGAACAAGCTGGCCAGACTGGGAGTAGGTCAAAAAGTTATAAACTGGGTAAGTAGTTGGAGCAACAGAAGTCAGAGAGTGGTAATAAATGGTGTCCACTCTGGAGGCATATAAGGTGACCAGTGGGTTCCTCAGGGCTCAGTACTAGGCCTGGTCACCATCACATGGTATGGTTCAATTTGGCTACTACATCTAAATCATCCCATTCCAAAGCAAAAATATGGGACTTCAGAGGAGCTAACTTTGATAAGATGGCCAACAGAGTTAAGCTAGCCCTGGCAAAAAGAAACACAGGTGAGGAGGTACAGGCAAAGTGGGCAAGCATTAAGGATACAATACTTGAAGCAACATCCCATTGTGTTAGACAGAAAAGGAAGTGCAAAAGAAGAAGGAAACCACTTTGGTTCTCAAATATAGTAGCAGAAAGGTCAGAGCCAAAGGCTGGCCTTCAGAAAATATAAAGGGAACACAGCGGGATGAAGATAGGAGGCATACCAAACTGCCCTAAGGGAAGCAGGTAAGGCAGTAAGGCAGGCAAAGTCCCAAACTGAGGAAACACTAGCACGAACAGTAAAAGAAGGTGACAAGACTTTCTATAGATACATTAGTGAAAGGAGAAGGTCCAGAGGGATAGTGCTAAGCTTAATGGAGAAAGGGAGCATGTGAGGAGGAGGACCCTGTAAGGCATCTATCCTAAATAGATACTTTTGCTCAGTATTTACTGAAGAGAAGGTAGGGCAGGGCCCACTGCTCAGCATCATGGACACAGGGGAGGAGGTGAGCACTACTCCTTCACAAAGAAAGGGTCCTACAAGAGCTTGCTAAGCTCAGGGTGGATAAGGCAATGGGACCTGATGGCACATCCCAGGGTACTCTAAGGAGCTAAAGGAGGAACTAGCAGAGCCATTAGCAGAATTGTTTAGTGAGTCTCTGAGCACAGAGAGGTCCCAGAGACTGGAGAAGGCTCATGTGATCCCACCACAAGAGTGGTAGCAGGGAGGAGGCGGGAACTACAGACCGGTCAGTCTTACCTCAGTAGTGGGCAAGATTATGGAGGCACTCCTTAAGGAAAGGATAGTGCAACACCTGGAATCCATAGGGCACAGGATCCAAGACAGCATGGGTTTACAAAGGAAGGTCCTGTCAAACTAATCTCCTAGATTTCTTTGACTGGGTAACCAGAGTGGTGGACCAAGGGAGCAGTTGATGTCGCTACCTTGACTTCAGCAAAGCTTTTGACACTGTTCCACATAGAAGATTGATAAATAAGCTAGGTAGGCTCGGATTGGGTCAGGAAGTTGGTCAACTGGGTGGCAAACTGGTTGACTGGCAGAAAACAGAGAGTGGTGGTAAATGGTATACAGTCAGAAGAGATGCAAGTCACAAGTGGGTACCTCAGGGATCAGTCCTGGGGCCAGTCCTATTCAACATCTTCATTAGTGACCTCCTGAATGGACTAGAGGGTAAGGCTTGTCTGTTTGCAGATGACACCAAGATCTGCAACAGAGTAGATGATCCAGATGGGGTGGGCAGAATGAGAAGAGATCTGGATAAACTAGCAGAATGGTCAGAAGAGTGGCAACTGGGATTTAATGCAAAGAAGTGCAAAATCATGCACTTAGGGAAGAGAAACCCTGAAGCCACTTATAGGCTGGGAGGAGTTGCTAGCAGTCACAAAGGAAGAAAGAGACTTGGGCATCATCATCACTGATGACCTAAAATCATCAAGCAGACCTCTAAAGCAGTAGGTAAGGCTTAGGGGGTGTTAGGGTGTGTTAGTAGGGAGTATCACAAGTCGTAAGAGGGAGGTATAATCCCTCTGTACAAGACATTGGTTAGGGCCCCATCTGGAGTACTGCGTGCAGTATTGGAGGCCACACCTTCACAAGGACATTAACCAAATTGAGGCAGTCAGAGAAGGGCAGCCAAAATGGTGCAGGGACTGCATCAGAAGACATATGAGGACAGATTAATGGAGCTCAATATGTATACCCTTGAGCAAAGGAGGGAGAGGTGATATGATCGAGACATTTAAACACCTTAAGGGCATAAACAAGGTGAAAGAGTCTAACATGTTTAAATATAAGAAAATAGCAGGACAAGAGGACACAGCATGAGATTAGAGGGAGGCCGATTAAGGGGAATGTGAGAAATTCTTTTCACAGAAAGGGTGGTAGATGCATGGAATGGCTTACCACAAAGAAGTGTGGCTATGAATACAGTGCAGGGCTTCAAACAGGCATGGGATAGGCATAAGGGAGCAATACAAATGACTATGAATAGATAGGTCACTGACAGAGCAAAGGCCGATGGTACATTTATAAGGTAGAAAAAGAAATGGGCAGACTGGATGGGCCTTGCGGTCCTTATCTGCCGTCAACTTCTATGTTTCTATGTTATGGGACCTGATGGGGTGCATCGTATACTGAGGAAGAGGTGCTGGCTGCACCTGACAACTCTGTTCAACTTATCTTTAGAAACAGGGGAGGTTCCGAGGGACTGGAGTAGAGAAGATGTGATCCCACTTCACAAAAGTTGGAACAGGGAGGAGGCAGGAAATTACAGACCTGCCAGCCTGACTTCAGCAGTGGGCAAAGTAATGGAAACACTACTGAAGGAAAGGATAGTGGAATACCTTGTCACCAGTGGATTACAGGATCCAAGGCAACATGGTCTCACAGGGGGGAGGTCTTGGCACACAAACCTGATTGAGTTCTTCAACTGGGTGACCAGAGTAGTAGATCAGGGAGGAGTGGTAGATGCAGCCTACCCGGATTTCAGTAAGAGCCTTACAACACCGTTCCACATAGAAGATTGGTGAACAAGCTGGCCAGACTGGGAGTAGGTCAAGAAGTTATAAACTGCGTAAGTAGTTGGAGCAAAGAAGTCAGAGAGCTGTGTCAAATGGTGTCCACTCTGGAGAAGACAAGACTGTGTGGGTCTTCAGGGCCTAGTATTAGGCCTGGTCCTCCCTTGAATGTGCCTTTAGCAAGGGTACTGCAGAAGGGCTGAAGGAAAGTATGACTGTTCACTGATGGCACAAAATCTAGCCAGGAGTAGACACACTGGAGTGGGGGTGGGGGGTGGGGGGTGGGGAATAAGGGATGATTTGAAAGTTGAAAAGAATGGTCAAGGGTTTGGCAGCTGGGTTTCAGTCCAAAATCATGCACTTGGGGAACAGAAACCCGGGGGCTACGTACCAATTGGGAGGGGAAGCACTGGCAACCACCAACCAGGAAAGGGACCTGGGGGTAATCATTTCTGTTGACCGGAAGGTAGCCAAACAGTGTGATAAGGCAATGGGGAAGGCGGCTGGGGTATCACCAGTAGGAAGGAGGAGGTAATATTACCCCTGTACAGATCACTGGTAAGACCCCATCTCGAGTACAGAGTCCAGTTCTGGAGGCCCCAACTCCGGAAGGACACTGATAAGGTAGAGGCAGTACAAAAGAGGGCTACGAAAATGGTGCAGGGCCTACATCAAAAGCCCTGCAAGGAAAGACTCAAGGAACTGAATATGTACTCTCTGGAGGAGAGGAGGGAAATGGGGGATATGATAGAAACATTCAAATACCTAACAAGTATTAACAAGGTATAGGAAGGTAGCATTTTCCATAGAAAAAGAAGCTCCAGGACAAGGGATCATGCTATGAAGTTGAAGAGGGGGAGGTTCAGAGGAAATGTGAGGAAATACTTCTTCACGGAGAGGGTGGTGGATGCCTGGAACAGCCTTCCAGTGGAGGTGGTGGGTGACAAAATGGTGACGGGATTCAAGCATGCATGGGACAGATACAAGGGGACCTTGGCAGTAAGGCAAGGGGAGGAGACGACCGGAGATCAAGTAAGGTCTGCGCTGGCACAGTAGGCAGAGAAAACTGGATAGACTAGGAGGGCCAAGAAGCCCTTATCTGCTGACTTCTATGTTTCTATCATGGGACATATATGCAAACCACCATGTGTATGTACACACACATATGTATACAAAATACGTGGATGGAACTTTTTCTTCATTGAAAATACCATCATTTATTTTCTATAAACCTATGAATTAGAAGTATAATAAACCTTATGGAACAACACTAATTATGAACAGGACATCGTAAATACGGGAAGCTGATTGGCCGAGAGGTTTTTGAAGCCGTGATGATATCGGGCTACATCATCACGGCTTTAGAAAACCTCCGGCACTAGCCTCCTCACTGACCGTGCAGTCTTCCTCATCTCCAGTAGTCTAGTGAGTCAGACTTGATCAGATGCTATTAAAAAAAAAAAAAAAAAAAACGAACTCCCACCAGCTGCGCACACAACAGAATTCAGCACAACAGAAGCCGCTGGAAGCAATATTTTCAAAAGCAACATATCCAGCAGCATGCGAGTGGCAGCAACGGACGAATAATCATTTTTTCTCTGAAAAGGACAAATGACAGACCCGCATTGTAGCTTGCTCTCACACAAACGCGGCTCCCCACAAAGAAAGCTACGTCCAGCCACATAGAAAAACTGCCAGTCTTGTCCCAGACATTCCTAACCATTCTAATAGTAGCTCTTACAATAACAGTCCCAAATGAATCGCACCAAGACTCTTACCTTTTCTCGCTCATTCATCATTGGCTCGCCTCCAACTTCTCTCTCAGCTTACCAGTCCCTCGCATCCAAGTCCCAGACCAAAAATAATAAAATAAAGTGCACTGTGAACTGAGAACACTTTAAAAAGAAAACTGCAATGGTAAGGAGCGGGTCACCCAGTCACAAGAGCTCCACTTCCTCTACCAAGGCCAACAGCACCACCTGCTGCCCAGGGCCCTCCAGGAACTATTTTATTTAACGGTATTCCTCCAACACCCCCAAAAACACATTTTTTTAAATGTTTCTATTTTTTTTTTTTCCCTTTAAAAAATATTTAAACCACTTCATAATAACAATAATGCACTCCAGGGTGTGGGATATCGTCACTTCTCAGGCCACTGGACGCACTCAGCCTGCGGCCTCGTGTCCAACCACCCAAGGCATGACGATATCCCATGATATACCACACCCTGTCATGCATTACTGTTTAATTACAATCCAGTTACCAAACCTATTAATCAATTATACAATGGCATAAAAAGAATCTCTGACACTGACTGGTCCATCTGGGACTGGAGCCGTGATGTTATCCCAGTACAACATCACGGCTCTAGTCCCAGTACACAGATGACCTCATGAACCGCTACCAGAATCACTGCACTGCAGCCCGGTTCAGTCGTCATCACTGCCGGTGAGTCTGCTTCGGTCATTCCCGCTCTGAAGCCGTTCCCTACGCGTTACACCCAAAAGTCCAAACCTCCCTCCCAACAAGTCACTATTTAGTCCCCAACACAGAACTTGGAGAAAAAAATATATTTCTGGGCCGTTTCTTCCCCAAACCATAGGCTTCAGTGCCCGCGGAGACCATAACTGTTGGTTGCGCGGTTCACTGACGCCGCTCAGTTCCTCACAGAACAGCAGCTCTCTCCAAACAACAACCAAACTGCTAAAAAATAGCTTTTACCTTAAAAAAAAAAAAAAACACAACAGCAGGGTAAACCTCTCCTTTCCTTCAAGAGACACACAATCTAACTAGAAAAACCGGATGTGCACATCTACATCCTTCTCCCGAGTCCCTATCATGCACGTGTACCAATATATTAAAAAGGAAAAAAAAAATCTTCAGCCGGTATAGGGAAGACTGCAGAACCGCTCAGTTAAACCTGACGGCAAAAAAAGAAAAGAAACAAGTGTGTGTGTGTGTGTGTGTGTTTGGGGGGGGGGGGGTTGAACTGAAGAAGCAAATGCAGCACCACCACCTACTGAGCAAACAACAGAACTGCACTATTTTTTCATCATGTATTCTTACTCAATGAAAAAAATCAGGAATAAAACATTTTAAACATATTTGCAATCTATTTTTTTATTTCATTTTACAAAGAAGCCATTCTATAATAGCACTTTCATGATTTTATTTGCGAAAGTGTCGTGATTTGCAACACTATGGCCAAAATAATAGGGAATGTTTGCCACCCTGTTGCAAAAGAACGGTTCGGTCTTTTGAGCTGAAATTTGGAGGGAAGAAGCCAAGATCCCACAGATGTGCCTTTTGGTGATTTGGTGACAAAATATTAAAGGGCTGCAAAGTTACGGCACTCTGAAGTTGATGATTTTTCCCCATAGGCTAACATTACAGCGTCCGCCGCACCTTTCAGGGCCCGTATCTCGAAAACGGTTCGAGATACGGACTTTTTGTCAGAAGAATGTTTAGTCCTCACTAGGGGGTAAGTGCAAAACTAGCCTGGAAAGTCATAAATAATATGAGATTTTAAATTTGTTTCTACATCGTATGGTTCTTGAGATACATTCCAAGTCCTGATTTTCTGCTCCGAGAGCCATTATTAGGCACACATTCTTTGTAATCACTGTGCTTTGAAAGCATCTTTTTTGGGGGAAAAAAGGGTGTGCGTTTGCGTTACTGTTACCGTTTCCGTAACCGTTTGCATTAGCATTTCCGTTTAAGTCACCGTGTGCATTACCCTTTGCGTTTGTGCTTGCGTTACTGTTACCATTTGCGTTTCCATTACTGTTTTTGTTTGCGTTTCCTTTTGTGTCACCATGTTAATTACCATTTGTGTTTGTATATGTGCTTCTGTTTGCATTTCCATTTGCATTTGTGCTTCTTTTGGTGTCATCGTTGGTGTTACCATAAGCTTTTGCATTTCCAACTGTGTTACCGTGACCGTGCGCGTTACTGTTTGCGTAGGCGTATGCATCTCCGTTTGTATTAGTGTTCCCTTTGGCGTCATCGTTGGTGTTACCATAACCATTTCCAATTGCGTTACCGTTACTGTTTGTGTGTTCGTCACCGTTTGCATTTCTGTTGGCCTTAGCGTTTGCATTTTCGGTAGTGTTTCCATTGTCAATTGCGTTACTGTTTCCTTCTGCATTGCCGTTTGCATTTGTGTTACCGTTTGCATTTTCATTACTGTTTGTGTTTCCATTGGCATTAGCATTTGCGTTACTGTTTTCATTAACGTTTGCGTTTCTGCTGCCATCATCGTTTGCGTTACCGTTTGCATTACCATTTGTTTTTATTTAAGTTTGCGCTTGTGTTTCTCTTACCGCTTGCGTTATCATTTGCGTTATTGTTTGCGTCACCATGTGCATTACCGTTTGCGCTTGCGTTGCGTTACTGTTAGCGTTACTATTTTATTTTACCTCACTGTTTCCACCATCATTTGCGTTAACATTACCGTCTGTGTTTTTGCATTTGCGTAGTGCAGTGCAACACATTGTTTTTGCTATTTTTCTGCACTGTCTTCTGCGACACACAGCACAGCCAGTGTGTGGCTGATTGGTCTGAAACTTGGCAGGTAGAAAAACAGTTGTTCAAGGAACATGCCAGTTTTTGCTTGGTGAAAAAAATTTTGTTCCGTTCCAGAGTTATGGGCATTTGAAGTTGGCCCGCTTCACAGTTTCTGATTTTTCAACCGCCTGGTCTGCCATTTTAGTGCATTTTCAACCGCGATTTCTGCCATTTTGTGGTGGAAGACTTCTTAAAGGTACAGAAACATAAAAATTTAATATCTCTGGAACAGTTTGGTCTTTTCACATGAAATTTAGAAGGTGTTGAGTGGATGTTCTGGAGATGTGAATTATGCTGTTTACATGTTTGAAAAATAATTTGCTGCAGAGATACTGCATGATGCAGTTAACGTTTTGAGCACAGCATTCTGCATGGTGCTACTGCCTTTAAATTTATAGTGTAGGTAGCCCTAGTGGCACGGAGGTTCCTTACAGTGGTTCTGTGTGTAAAACATTAACAGGTGTGGAATTATGCCACTTCGATGAATGAAAATGTGGTTCATTATACTTCAATAACTTCTGAACCGTGTGTCCTATTTGCCTGGCACTTGGAATGTACAAAGATTTATAATTCATCTTTCACTGTGCCAATCTGTGGGCCACTGACACTTACAGTTGCTGAATTGTGCATGTTACCTTGTTTGCTCGTGGCGCTGTGCAACCACTGAACGGATGTACACACAATTCTGGACACACGGTGTGCCATGGTACAAGTCTTCATTTAACAATTTTCATTTCAGTTGGTCATACAGTTTTTGCGCAGCGAAGTGACAAAAAAAATGTCACATGGTGGGAGCTCGGGGCCCGAACCCACCACCACATTCTATTCACTATTTATTGTGCACATTCTCAGAAAGAAGGGAAATTCATGGCAAAAAACTCCGTTTAACGTATCAGGGTTGTTCCACAGTGACAAAAGCGAGGAAATTTGGTGTTAGGGTTGAAAACCCTAACTGCGCATCCCCCTCCCCACCACACACACACACACACACACACACACAGCGCAAGTAGGGGAAGGACCAAGGCAACACAACCAATCACACACAACCAGCAGCAGGTAACAGAAATAACATACAACTATCTAAACCACAAAACCACACACCCATGCTCCCATCGGGCTGCGGCATGGGGTCATCACTGCTAACTCTGATCCCAGATATTCCACGCACCGCAAAAAAAATATCACAATGTACAACTGGGCATGTTGGGCCACATGCTGCCACCAACACATAACACAGACTACACATAGGAGGTGGGATATTCAAAAGGGTTGCACCATGCGCAACCCACCAATGCACCCCAGCATGATATTCAAAGGGGCAAGTTGTGCTGTGCAACTACCAATGCGCCGGGGCGCATCAGTAATGTATGCAGCGCAAGTGTGGGGGGCGTGCCCATGTATATGCGGCGCATCCTGATATTCAGCCCGGGATGTGCAGCGCATATGCTGGCACAAACCGCTTTGCCCCTTCGGCGCAAAGATGTGCCTGGTAAAACCAGGAGCAAGTCATGGCCACCCACAGGCAAGCTGCCATATTGCACGGTGCAACACGGCAACCGCCAGCCGTGGGTGGCCACTAACCCACCCAGAACACTGCCCACATGCTCCCTGCCCAAGGAGCGTTGTGGTCCCCCCCCAATCGCCCGATCGCAAGTATATGATAATTATATCCCTTGTGGTCCAGTGGACCGCTTTCCATCGCGGGCTTAAGTGAATTATCTCCCTAGTGGTCCAGTGGAAACACCCCCCCCCCCGTGCCCGATCACGGGTGGAATCACCAAATAAAACCCTGGTGGTCCAGTGGTACCCCTCCCCACCCACCTGAGTGGGCCCTGCCACCCAGCACCCCCAGTCAGCGGTGGGCGGCAGCACCCCTACCACGATCGCCTGCCGATGCCAGCGTGCAGTGATAGTGAGTCTGTCGCCTAGTGGTCCACTACGTGGGCCAATGGGCGTCAGACCATACTGTATACAGCCAAATGTGAATGAACATTCATTCACATAGCGGCCCGTGATAGTACAATATGGTTTGCATGCCCATTGGCCTCACTTAGTGTACCACTAGGCATGACAGACCCCATTGTGGCTGTCAGTCGGGTGGGCTGCATGCAGGTGGGGTGCTGCTGCCCACCGCTGACTGGGGAGTGCTGGGTGGCGGGGGCCTCAGTGGGCGGGAGGGGGGTACCACTGGACCACCAGGGAGATAGGTCACTTCAGCCCATGATCGGGCGATGGAAAGCAGTCCACTGGACCACCAGGGAGATATGTCACTTAAGCCTGCAATCGGAC
Organism: Neoceratodus forsteri; assembly: GCA_016271365.2. Lineage (NCBI taxonomy): Eukaryota > Metazoa > Chordata > Ceratodontiformes > Ceratodontidae > Neoceratodus > Neoceratodus forsteri. The sequence goes on along the minus strand of CM028132.1, from coordinate 404,016,683 downwards.
GATGGAAGGTGGTCCACTGGACCACCAGGGATATAGGAACATATGCCAGTGAGCTCGCGAACGGGTGCGGAGACCGCCAAGGGTCAGCAGGGCACCGGTCCTCAATGGCTGCAGCTTGGCAGTGCGCCAGGCGCAAGTCACCGATCACAACATGCAAATGGGGCTATAATGACATGCAAAATGGCCCCATTTGCGCCTTGCATGCATAATGTGGCCTTATCTGCATGCCCAGCGCCTGAATATCGCAGTTGATGTGCTTAGCGCAACCGCACCTGCGCTGGTGCATCCCCCTGCTCCCCTTCTGCCACTTGCGCGTGCGCCCTCACTGCCATATTCAACGGTGCTGAGCCATGGTGCAGCACCACTGAATATCGCCTGGTCCATGCCCTGGCGCAGCCCAGTTGTGCTGCACCCAGGCTTGCGCCCCTGCCTGGCACAGTCTGAATATCCCACCCATGGTATTCTGGGATTCGCAAGATCCAAAACAGGATTTTGCACATTCCCTGAAATACTTTCAAAAATCACTTTCGCAAATGCGACAGTGTCGTGCTATGCATTTTCGACACTTGTGTTTGTGACAGTATTTTGCAACACTATTTTTCATGCTTTTGCAAATGCAACACTGTCGTGTCTTCCGTTTATGACACTATTTTGCATGCTTTTGCAAATGCGACACTTTTGTGTCTTTCGTTTGCAACACTTTCGTGTTTCCTAAAGTATTTTGCGAAAGTATGCTCCTAATGACTGCACATCTTTGCCATCATCCTGCAAGCAAACGGTTGGGTCCTTTGGGCTGAAATTTGCAGGGTGGCAAGACCTGGTCCCACAGATGTGCCTTTTCCTGCTTTTGTGGTAAAACACTTAAGGATGACAAAGTTACACTGTTCCAAAATAGAGCAATTTGCCACAGACTAACATTGCGGCGTCCATGATGCCTTTCGCCACTCATTATGTTTAAAACAAAGCAAGGTACACCGTTTTCGCTACTACCGGCTTGGTTCACCTTTATGTGAACTAACCTCGTAGAACAACTTTGTAAATAATGTACGATATCTGAAGTTGGATTTCTCCACTTCCTACAGTAACACAGGTATACACCTCCTGCTGGTTGTGTGTGACTGGTTGTGTTGCCTTGGTCCTTCCCCTACTTGCATGTGTGTGGTGGTGGCGGTGGGGGGGGGGGGAGATCGCGCAGTTAGGGTTTTCAACCCTAACACCGAATTTCCTCACTTTTGTCGCTGTGAAACAACCCTAACTGATGGATTAAACAGAGTTTTTTGCCATGAATATATATATTAAAATATTGCATGTAACCTAAATAAAATCGGTCATTAAAAAATAAAATCTCTCATTCAAATGAATTATGTCTTTGCTTCATCTGTTTTGGTACCTCCCAAAACACACACACACACACACACACACACACACACACCATCCCCTTGTCCCCTTTGCCAGAATAGGGTACCTTCCAAAGCCCCCACCCATCCCAGCCTCCTCAACCTTGCCCCCTTTGCCAGAATAAAAGGGGACTTGCCAAAACCCCCACCTACTTCAACCCCCCCAGCCATGTCCCCTTTGCCAGAATAACAGGGTACCTGCTAAAACCTCCACCCATCTAAGCCTCCACAGCCATGTTCCCTTTGCCAGAATAGGGGACCTGCCAAAACCCCCACCCATCTCAGCCTCCACAGCCATGTCCCCTTTGCCTAAAACAAAAGGTCTGAGCCACCTACCACAACCTTCCCCCCAGGCTTTATGCAATGAAATAAGGGACGTGGACACTCAAAATGAGGACAGTGACAGGGACACACCAACATGCAGATACTATGGAATCCACTGTGTTTTTACTTGGAATATTGCTTTAAATTTTGAATTTGCAGGACGTGTGGGCTGCATCTTTTTCATGAGGGAGACACTGAGACAGCTCGAATGCCCAACACAAAACTGCAATGGCTGCACAGAGAGATGGTGGTGCTACCCATTCCCCCCCACGCTTGTCCCCTTCGGGTCACTGCAGGGTACCGCTGCTAAAATTCTCACCACCGTGGGTCTGAATAGTGGCACTTGCTCATGGGTTAAACTGCGTAGGAACTGACAGGAACTTAGTTCCACCACCTCTCCCACACACGAGATATCACGGCAGGTTGCCACCAATATTATGCTAATACTTGCACCACCCGGAGCCCAAATGCCAGCAATCGCTCCCATATGCGATATCACAAAGCATTACTGGGAGCAACTGCCAGCATTGTGGCCCACGGCAGTGAAAGTGTTAGCATATCGGAGGCACGCTAATGTATCCTTAAAGTGATATGGGTGGGAAGGGTGCTAAGATGATGGGGGGGGCTCACACAAGTTGGTTCGAATTTTTTGCAATCCATAACTAAAAATGCATTGCATGAGCAAACAGTCTGCATCGCAAAATATTTACCTAGGGAATTTAAGCATGAGAAACTCTTCTGACAAAGTGCTGAATGATGATGGAAAGCGTTTTCAAGAGTTTATCACAAATAATAATTGGCTAATATTAAATGGTAGGGTGAATGGTGATCAGGAGGGTGCATGTACTTTTTTCTCGCCTCAAGGGTAAAGTGTTATCAATTTTCTCTTGTGCTCCCCTCATAGCTACGATCAATTTAAAAAGCAGACAGTGTACACAAGACCCTCTTCCCATCAACTTTAAATAAGGAGTCCCACAACTCGAAGGTGACCAGTACTGAAACCTTTGACCCATCACCTTGGTCGGATGCCGACTCAATACAAATATCGTAAATCTTGTATCGTGCAGTTTATGATATTTGCAGTGAGACAGTAGCTGTCTAGGTGATAAGTGGGGAGTTCCACAGCCGGCTGCCATTGTGTCCTGGGACTTATTTAAAGGTGATGTGGAGAGGGAATGGGTGCCACTAGACCCAGGGAGTGATTAAAGGGGTCAGGAGAGGTAGGGGTGCCACTAGAAGTCAGGGAGTGCTACTGAGATGAGTCACCAGACCCCAAGAAGTGCTAATGAGGCCAAAGAATTATGGAGGCCACTAGACCTCAGGACGTGCTTCTGGGGCTAGGGGCAACAGTAAAGGGTACACCTAAGGGGAGGGGGCTTACTTGGGGGGATGGGACCCAGATATGTGGTTCCATGATAAGTGGCAAGTAAAAGTGTAAAACCTGAAACTAAGCAGTATACTGAACTCCCTCAAGCAACTAAAGAATTGGGTGCAATTTGAAGGGGTCAGTTGCCTGTGGCTTTGCCCAAGAAGAAAGATGCTCACATAGAACAATTTGTGGGGGAGAAAATAAAGGCTCAATCATAAGTCTGGAGCTGTGCTTCAAGAGTGCAGTACAAACAGAATGTTTTACTAGGCGTGCACAAATGTGTTGCCTTGGTTGAAGAAGGTTAAAAACACCATAAACAGAGGCAAAAGCTGTATCAGTTGAAAAGGTCTCCTTTAAGAATCCCTCAAAACTTCCCCCTCAAGGATCGGGGGAATTACCCTTAGAGCACAAAATTTAATGTTTGTCCCTAGTTCAAGAACAGGTGGGATAGACAAATGGGTTTAGACAAGGGCAGCAAGGAGAAGGGAACAAAAGGGAAGGGAGGAGACGACAGCCTACTACAGGGCTTGGTCGCATATGTTAGGCAGGAATAAGGGAAGAGAGAATACACCACCTGACTTTTTGCCTTCTCCATTTCTGTGTTTCTATGACTTATGTGTGAATCAGTATTACTAAATCATAAAAGGCTAATCATTTCGAAGAAGCAAAAATCTGTTAGGCCATTTAATAATATTCAATTTCAACATATCTAATACAGTAACGGACCTTAAATGACAAATTTTTGGGTCCAGCATTTACTTCACAAATCTTTTCTTCATCCATTTTTGGTCTTGCAGGTGACCATTGGGAATTTAAATTTAACAATCAAAAGACCCAAGGAGTAGAGTCTGGGGCAGGCATCAAGTACAAGAATGGCAAGATCCTGATTCTTCACGTCAACGTCAATTGGAGTATCAGTACCCTCAGCGCTGTTTACTTTCTTTGCCCAATATATCCCTTACTACGACGGTTCATGCCTAAGAAAGTCTTTAGGGGCATATTTACCAAACACAAATGTATTTTCTGATTCCTTTAGATTAAGCTAGACCAAACAATGAAAAAAATGCTCCTTACGTTACAAGTAAATTGTCCACGATGGGGACATATTGCCTTGGTTGCTGATTTTCAATCACTTCTAGAATTCTTATAAATGAGCCAGACCTTGACTAATCAACTGCATTAATGGAAGTATGATTATGAAAGGTAAAAACAATATTTTGGCCGATCGCTGACAGGCCTAATTGTCTTTGGATGCATCTTTTATCCCATATGCAGTTTCATGGTCTTTATCCTGCCCTCCTCCTGGTACTGCACATCTCTTTCCCTCATTACATATAAAATGTTTTCCTAACTGATGTCAATATTAAGTTCTGATTTGAATAAATGAACTACTAAACTCATCAGATTATCAGGGTTCAGATGTATTATTGAAAACATCTATTTGACAATAGTGAGGAAGACATAAGAATTTCCTGTCCACAGCGAGGAAGTGGCCAAGTGTGCCATAAAATGTTGGTGGCCAGACAGGACCTGTTAATCTGCTCACTGTAAAACAAATGTTTTATATGATTTACTGTATATCTGGTGAGTGGGTAATATGTCCAGCTGCTTTGCTTTAGTTTTTTGGCTTGTTTGCACCAGATCCCTCGCAGCCCTTCTGTGTTCCTTGTTACAGGGTCCTGTGGTCACACTACAAACCATCTGGCCTGTCAGTGGAGCGGCAACACTGCTGCTTGCAATGTCAACATCAAGGGTCCATATCCACCAATCTCACCACCCATCTCCCTCCTTCCCCTTACTCACCACTGCTCATTATACGCCACACTCTCAGTCCTTCCTCTGCCCCGCCACCACCAGTTGCACAGCGTGTCCTTCATAACTAAACATTGGTTTAACTCTCCCTACTTACCTACCCTCCCTCCTCTCGCCTGCTAGCACTTCTGGCTACCCCCTCTATTCAGAGACTCTAGCACCTTCTGAATCCCTCAGGTGCACTCCTGTGCCGGACAGTCTGCCTTCTCCTACCGTAACCCCTTACTCTGGAATCAGCTCTCCCCCCCCCCCATAGTTGTCCCCCTCCCTATCCTCCCTCAAATGCCAACTAAAACCCTCTATACAGCCCTCCTGCTCTTGCCTCCCTGCCCAGGCCCCCATCTGATACCCCCGTAAATTCCTTTTTACCTGGCTTATATCCCTTCAAGCTTGCCTTATTTATTAGCCCCGACTCAATGCGAATCTGTACCCTATCTGCACAAGCTTTTCCTAGTTGTATAAAACCTAACCCCATTCAGTCCCCTTATCCGTATGCTCACTAGCTTCATATTCTGTTCATGCAATTGTAAAACATATTATTTCTCTTACTGTTCTATGCTATGTTGTTCTAACATGGATTATTTGTTCACTGTTATTGTTTTTTGGAACGTAAATATTTTATATACTCCTTCTCCTCCTTCCCTTGGGTCATACCTGGAAACAAGCCCTGGCTCAGTGTGCCTTTCCCAGTTACCAACTTTTAAATAAATATTCCCCAAGCCTGGAGAGTGAGTGAGTGAGTGTGTGTGTGTGTCTCTCGAACGGGAGAAGGACCGAATGTCCCAAAGGATGCCCTCCCCCAGGGAAGAAGGGCTGCTGGTTCAGTTTCGCTACAGCCACTTGGGTGCACACAGATGCGATGCAGCAGGAGCAGCATGCATTAGGGCCATTAGTGTGATAAAGCGAGTGCCTGAAGCACACGGCTGCCCATGTAATGCCACGGGCATATGCTTACATTCAAAGTTATGTTGCCGTATTAAACATCTGTAAATATTTACTGTAAGGTATTTCAAACAAATAATTTAATGCCTAGAAACCTAAATCAGAGGACCCATCAGCTGGGGAGGGCTGTGAAATTTGTGAAGTTTTTCTTTATTGGTGGTATGGGCAAAAACTTAAAGGGATACTGTCAGCCCTTTTTGTATCATATCATTTTGAGTCGAAAACCCATATTTTATGATTGCTTACCTTCTCTAAAACTCACTGATGTTGCCAGTTGTTTTATTTGCTTACTTTTCAGTAAAACTGACATGCATGCTAATGGTGTAACTATATCCAACCTCTGCATATTTCAAATCCTTGACCTACTCTTACTGCATACTTCATGGACAATAGGAACATCCCCAAAAAGTGCAGCCACTCATTATGTGATGAACGCCTCACCTTCCACTGCATCATGCATGGCTAGATGGCGTTGGGGTGTTCCCAGTGGTACAGTACAGCTCGAAGGCTGTGACTTCAGCATACAACCTTGAGAACAAGAAAGTTCCAAATACAGCAGTTACTCAGTTTACTACTGTTCACGCAGTACTTCCAAACCCTGATAAAATTAATATCCATGTCCCCATGTGAATTCTACTCGGCAAAAAAATTTTAACTATCAATCCTGATTTGACTCATGAAATGAAAAATACAGCCTGCCTTATCTGGAGACCAGTGTTCCCATTCACGCAAAAATGTAAGTGCATTGCGTATAAATTATGAAATTCATGCTGCCATTCATATGTGGAGCAAGTACACTGCACGCAAAGCTCCTAGTGCATTCCTTTGCTTTCCTAGCCAGTCCCTCTGTATTTTGGTTCCCCCTCCAAGCCACAACTGATGCATCAACTTCCTATTTCCTGGCAGACCTCCTCTCCTGCAAATCATGCCCAACCCCCCACATGCCTGCTAGCCACTGACTGGACAATGCACAACAACTTGCTCTTCTGCCGGCACTCCTCCTAAATGTAAAGTGCATGCAAGGTTCCATCTTGTGTTGGTGAGGGCCAGAACGAGCAACTAGTGCACAAAGGCAGGGTAAGTTAGATGCGAGATGCAACTGTGTGGACACTCTTCAGTCAGGGTCACGGGGTCTGTTTTGGAGCGAGTGAGTCAGGGGCAGTGCACTGCAATGGCAGGCCACAGGAACAGAGTGCAGACATGGAGAGAGGGTAAGTCAGGCTGTGTAAGCTAGAAAACACTGACTATCTCAAGGTGGATGTGCCAAGCAGTATTTTAATGCCTCCTTCTAGTGACGTGAGAGCCAAAACTTAAGACATAGGAATGAGTAAGTTTACAGGTGGGGTTTATGCACTGGACAGCATAAAGGAAAACAAGTGTTTAAGTAAGGCTGAAAACAGGGTAGGCACAAAGATATAAAGTGCTACAGTGTGAATGTATATTTATGAGACATAAGTAATGGAATCAGCCGGATAATTTTTTTTTTTTTTTTTTTGCAGGGGGATACGCACCAAAAGGGACAGAAAGCAATAACTAACAAGCATTTGTCAATGCTGAATGATGGTTTGCTGGCATTGGTATTACAGGAGTTAGAGAGATGCATAATAGCAATGGCAGTAAAGTACTGAATTGACGTCAATCCCACCCCCACCCTGCAGAGACTGACAGGCATTGGGGGGGTGTCTTTGGGTCATCGGCCATAACGCTCACACTATTTCACCTCACCCAAACCCTGCAGACACCGATAGGTGTCGCGGTGTGCCTTGTGGTCTTCGGGCCTTACGCTCACCCCATTCCATAAGGAAATATGCGGAGATGTGTGCACTATAGGTGAATGGGGTGAACTTTGGGTCCGAAGACTCCAAGGCACACCTTGATGCCTGTCACTGGCTGCAGGGTGGGGTGGGGGTGGAATGGCATGAGCATTACAGTCGATGATCCAAGTCACACCCCCGATGCCTGTCAGTCTCTACAGGGTGGGGCATTATGGTTGGAAACCCTAACACCCCAAGCATTTGTTGGTATTTTCACTCCAAATTTTCAACATGGGCCTTTTGTGACCCCATCTCATGAACAGTGGCACTATCAGTTTGTTACCCAAAAAGGTGATTTTCCACAGCGACTGTGCCATTTGGCGCCACAGGTGCGAAAACACATTTCAGGCAGGATGTGAAAAATGACAGCTGTACTGTTCATGGGGTGGTGTGAAAATATGGCAATGCTGAAAATCTGGAGTGAAAATATGAAAAATTGGCGAAGTTACGAGCATGCATAGCAACTGCGCAATGCACACCTGTAATGCAATCATTTTTGGGAATTTTTTCACCAGATTTTCAACATGGGTATTTCTGGACCTCTCCTCATGAACAGTGGCACTGTGATTTTGTTAATCTGTCCCAAAAGTTGATTTCCCACAGCAACAGCGCCATTCTACGCCACAGGTGTAAACAACATGTTTCGGGCAGGATGAGAAAAATGACAGCTGTATTGTTCATAAGGAGGTGTGCAAAAATGGCAATGTTGAAATTCTGGAGTGAAAATACAAAAAATTGGCGAAGTTACGAGCGTGCGTAGAAGCTGCGCAACACACGCTCATAACGCAGTCATTGTGTGGACTTTTTTCACCAAATTTGCAACATGGGCTTTTTGGGACTTCCCCTCATGAACAGTGACACTGTTGTTTCGTTAATCAGCCCGGAAAGGTGAGTCTGCGCAATGACCACGAAATCACCTTTTGGGACTGAGTAACGAAATGACAGTGACAAGTTCACTTAGGTGGGATCCCAAGAACCCCATGTTGAAAATCTGGGGCCAAAATTCCAAAAAAATGGCTGAGATATCAACCTAAGTTGAAACCCCCCCAATGACTCCCATTATAAAGCTTACCGTCATTTCTTCAGTTTGCGGTTGACCTTTGAAGAGCGCAGAACTGTCCCTTGCCCATGAAGATCACTGCTCCTGACCTCCAGAGGTAGAGTATAGGCGTTAGGGTGCGGGAGGTGGGTGCGGGTTGGGGGAGGGGGACGGGGGAGACCACGAGGGACCATTTTCTGTTTTACAAGTTAAATAAACTAAAAAGACTACGGGGATATTTTTTCTATTTTACAGGGGGAAAACAATAAAAAAAAAACATTTAGGCACACTGGGGTGGGCTCCCAGTGTGCCACAATAGTGGGGGGGGCACATGCCATTGCCGACACGGGGATTGGGCACCCCATTGTCAGCAAAGAACACAGACGGGTTGGGGGTGGTGCACCCAACACGGGAGTAGGCATCCCGTGTCGGAAACACTATTCTGGCACACTGGGTGGGCTCTCAGTGTGCCGCACACGTGGGGGATACATGCCAACACAAGGATTGGTCACCCCCCATGTCGGCTTTATGGGACTGTGTGGTAGGCAGCAAGAGCCACCATGTTTCAGCACACTGGGGTGGGCTCCCAGTGTGCCACATAATGGGGAGGAGGAATATATGCCGACACGAGGATTGGGCATCCCCGATGTCGGCTTTGCGTGACTGTGTGGCGGGCGGCAGGAGCCACCATGTTTCGGGGCACTGGGGTGGGCTCCCAGTGTGCCACATAATGGGGGGTGGGACATGCCAACACAGGGATTGGGCACCTCGATGTCGGCTTTCCGGGGAGTGTGTGTCGGGCAGCAGAAATAGTCATTGTGGAAAGCCGCGCCACGGCTATTTTACCTATTGAAATGTTTCACATGGAAAAGCACACTGAATCTCTGCTGGTAACTCCAGCCATGTGCATTACTGTGCACTGTAATACGCATGGCCGGAGTCTTGTCATGTGCCGCTGCAATGAGGAAACTGCACCTGACTGGAGCAGCAGATTTCTTTCAAGGCTTTGGCTCTCTTTGAAACTTCTGTCATCGCCAGCATGCTCACTGATTGGCGGCTGAGGGATGCACCCACTAAAGCGTTCCCTGCATTCGCCACAACACTGACACACCTCTGAAATGTAGTACTACCCCAAGATGTTGCCTGCGCATGTGCAAGCCAACGTAAAAAGGGTTCTACATATAACATGCAGAAGTACAAGAGATACATACAGATTATACTGGTGACAACTGAACATGTTTGCATGATTGGGGTGGGTATTTTATTGTGACAACATTGAATATGATTATATATGTTTAAAACATGGAACTAAATTTTTTGAAAGGGTACAATATACCCCATTATGTAGTTGTGTTGGGAACACTGATGGATACTACTGTATTTGTTGTGCTTCTGCAACCCTGTGACTGGCACTTTTTGCGTGGGTTGCCATAGGATTTACCCACACTCAAAAGTGCCAGTCAGCCACTCCACATGCAGGATTTTCAACGCCCATGGTATAAAGCAATAATCCACAACAGGGTGTGAGTTGGTGTGTGACAAGGCAGCAGCCCAGTGACAAAAACCACATCAGAAATGAGTAAATACCACTACAACCCATATCCTGGAGTGGATTATTACGATTACACAATGATCTGTTAAAACTTAATTTTAAGAAGTTATCTGCCAGTCCGGTGGCGCTGAGGGTTGAGGCGCTGGATGCCACACCTTGCGCTACACCAGAGACCCAGGTTCAGGAATGGACTCGGATCGTCGTGGGTCTGCAAGGGAGGGGGGAGGATGAAGCATCCCATGACAGCTCTCCTCTCTCTGGGGTGAGTAAAAGGGATCGTGTCACTCTGCAGCGGCACCTGATGGAAGTCAGGGGCAATACAGGTGCGGCGCACAGATGGAGGTTGGAGCGCGGCAGACATCGGCATGTAATGCACAGATGTCATTGCATGTCCTGCTCCAGTAGGGAGAAAACCTGGTGGAAAATCACAGGGTGGTCATAGCGGCTGATGGCCGTGCATCGCGCCCCTGGAATCTAGAGCGCTGCACCCCCAGGTATTGGATCCAGGTCCCCATGGGGGGGAGGGGAACGACACTGTGCATGCCTGCCTGCGTGGAGGAGAGCGAGTCGTGACCCAGATTCGGGGGTACAGGTGCCGGCGTCCGGATCACCTGCCAGCCCACTCCACAGAGGAGAAGGTAAAAATAATAATAAAAAAAAAAAGTTATACAGCGTTTCATTATTTTAAGCATTTTTATTGATTTTTTATTGGAATATCCTTCCTCTCATTTTAAAAAGTCCTTTCAGGGATCAAAACTAGCATTGGCCAACTCGCCAAATTCTAGTAGATTTTGTATTGGGCTAGTAAGAGTTTCCTTTAACTAGACCTGTGGGCTCGTACTACAGAACATAGTTCAATTAGTACACTAGCTAGGCCAGTGGAAAAGTCTGTGGGGCTAGTGGATTTTCCCCAGTCACCAGCCCTGCTGGCTAATGGCTGCAAAACTTAATTTTGACCCTTGCCCTTGTTGCTAGGCAGAGTATATTGTTGTAGAAACCACACACCCCCAGCCACCAAATGCTGGCCCATAGGTTTTTGCTGGTTTTTAATATGTTTATTTTTTTGACAGAGAACGAATGTGGTGTGAGTTGTATGGGGCTGCAGTCTGCTTCAAGCGGTTTAAAGTGAGAGAGTCTTGTGAACAGCTCTCGTCTTGTGGTGGTACAAACTGCTGCACAGAATGAGGTCCACTGAGAGTAGGAAAGGGATTTTGAGACAGGAATGGTGCGAGTGGTTTAATTACTATAGCAAGTGCTGGCAAATGGTAAGCAAAGCAAGTTGTGGTGGGATCACTGTTGTGGCTTTGATTGTGTGCTGCGGGTGGGGGTAAGCATTTAACCAGGAGTGAGCACAGAGAGGAACACAGTCAGAGTTTGGCCACTTCTGAGTTGCATTACAGATTTTTCTGTTTATTTGTAGACAGCAAGGGAGAGTGCGGTGCAAATTGTAAGGGGAGGCCGCGAACTGTGAGCGTGGTGCAAGCAGTTTGCAAGTGAGAAACAGCGTGTTGTGAGCAGTCGACTTTAGTGGGGGAAGCTTGTTCTATATTTTTTTTTTGGGGGGGGGGCAGGTGTATTGGCATTTGTTGTGCTGCTGCCACATTGACTGAAGGGCACTTTCTGTGTGGGCTGTTGTAGCATTTACCCACACTCAAAAGTGCTAGTCAGCCAATCAAAATCACAGATTCCCGGACCCCACTGACAACGTGCAGCGATACAGAAAACATCAGTATAACGAGGACTCCGTTTTTCGCTTTAAAAAAAAAAAAGGAATCGGAATCAAAACACCAGCTACATCGGCAATCTCCGAATGTGACCAATTATAACATCTGTTTTTAAACTAGACACACTTTGAGGCCCAAGGGGGTTGACAGTGCCCCTTTAAATAAAGCCGGAACCAGAATGTGTCCGGAACTGCAATGTTTTTTTAACCTGGTTCCAAAATATGAATGCTGTCTGGAACTGGAATACTCCCCAGAATCATAACACTAAAAAAGGAAATAGAGCAAACATGCTCAATTCTAGTTGTTACAATTCCAGTTCTGGGGAATATTCCAGTTCTGAAACCAGGTTCTACAAACACTGTGGTTCTCTTCTAGAAATACTGCACTTCCTGAACAATTCTGGTTCAGGCTCTCTGGTTCTTACCTCTCTGGAACCATTTCAGTTCCAGCTTCATTCAGCTTTTTATTTAAAAGAAAAGCAATATACTGGTAAACATTTTCAAATGAGTAGCCAAAGCAGTGCACTGACATATGGCTGGGGGGTGGGGTACTCTGCCACAGTTAAAGGAGCATATACGGTTTTCACTGAATAGTTTAGACTAGTCAAGACCATCCCTACCAAGCTGCATAGACTGCAATGAATGAGATGGGGGCAAATATTAGATTCTTAAATGGCTAAATTATCAAATACTAATTAGAGGAAAAATATTTAAATAACATACATGAGGTAAACTCCCTCCAGATAAGAAAGACCTGGTAGCCCTGCCTGGATAGGGAGGGAATTTCAAATGGTGAGAGACTCCTATAGCTGTATGTAGGCCTTCTGCCCCTGAAGATCTGTGGTATTTGGTTACAGGAGATCAATCTTTTTTTTTTTGTCAGTAAAACCAACTAGGAAAGAATCAAAGATTTTAATAAACAGCCAACAATAAAATAAGCAATAACAAATAGGGGACCAGTAATTTACAGACCAACTTCCTCAACCAATACAGATTTGCACTGCTATACATGTTCTGCAAACTACTGCAACTGGGTCCGCGTCAAAGACGTGTGTACAACCTCTGGAACTATTGTGCAGACACGTCCAACAGTAACACGCGAACTGCACTACAGAAAGTAAAACAAAGCACAACCCACCCTGGCCCAGCAGAACTGTCTCCCAGTGCACACTCGAACCTCTGCGTCCACAACACCCTCTGGGTAGCTCCTCCCCTGCGGTCAGTCTTATCGTTCACTTCCGCGAGCCAACGACCCAGCGTTTGTCATAGAACCCCAGATAACTGTCTATAAGATAGACCTTGTTCACGTTACGTCACGATAGGAAAGGCGATCACTTCCGGATGTTGACAAACGCATCCTGATACCGTCTTGGTACTGTTGTGTTGTCTGCGTGTAGCGCAGCTTTTAAAACCAGTTGCGATCATTGCCTGTTTGTATTACGTGTTACCTATAGGTCGGATGAATTGTACATTATGACAGGAGCAAGGTCAGAACTGTAACTGGTATGGGGAGTTCAGCTGCATCATGATGCGCATCAGTGGCAGAGGAAGAGAAAGATGGGCCCCAGTGCAGGTTGTAAGTTTGGGCTCCCATCCCGGCGCCCTACCCCCGAGTTTGTTTGTTTTTTTCTGTGCCTGTTTACGCACCCTTCACCCACTTCCCTCGCATATCAAGGAGTGTAACATATTAAAGGAATAATGCATGATAGGGTCTGTGTCCTGCTGGGATAACATCACGCCTGGGGTGATTAGGCACGAGGCCACAGGCCGAGTGCGACTAATCACCCCAGAAGTGACGTTATCCCAGCACGACACACACCCTGGAGTGCGTTATTCCTATTATACAATGGCTAATGTTTAAGTACAAGAAAATAAAGTATTTCTGCAAACTTTTTTTTTTTTTTTTTTTTGTGAGTGGAAGTGTAGTTATAGAAAAAAAGTTCATTTTTATGTCTATCCAACAGGTGGCGCTGTCTGTACAGTAGATGAATTTTGTTCTGTTTTGTATGCCCGCTGGTTCCATGTGATTTCCTTTCATTCGGTCTGTGGCACCCCAACCGTATCTTGCTTGCAGTTCTCCTGCACAGCTTGTCAATTAATGTTGTACTGGGAGATTAAATTTGTGCTTACAGCTCCTGCCACCCTCTGTCTGCTGCCACTCTTTAGAGGTACTGCACCAGTAACCTCCAGCTAGCATCTATCTGCTACTGCTTTTCTACGGAGGTAAGGAAATGTATTTTTTAACAAAAGAATCCTGGCTATATTTCTAAAAAATGGATGCACGTTGAAAACCGAGCAAGGAGAGCAGCCGCGCAGTGACTGTTCATAGATGCGGTTTCTTGCTCACTCGCTTGGTCGGTTATGATTTGGAGCTGCAACCTGTGACCATTCTGTGCATTTTCTCCTGCTACAGTAGACGTTTTGGTTGCACCAGGAGATGAAGATACACAAAACGGTATTCCTGGAGTTGGAACAGATGAAGATAGAGAACAACACTGCCAGTTAGTAAAGCGCAGTGTGCTTTTGAAAAACACAGGAGCTGACTCTTTTCAGACAAAGTTTGGAGAATGGTGTGTGAGGCAGAATGGGGTTTTCGGTCATCGTCCAAACCCATCCCGTTAACATAATTGTATTTTGCTTGCTTTTTCTGGTACGGTTGGTGAGTTTGTACTGGGAGATGATTTATCCAGTAATTAAGCAGGTAGAGCGTGCATGCTCACATAGTATTGTGACCAAAGCGATGACTGTAAGCAGTGAAGCTGGTCGCACTGACGGCTTCCTTTGACATTAATTTTTTTTTTTTTTATTTAAAAAGATCAGAGGAATAATGTCGGATTTTGGTGGTGGGTTTATCTTGAGGCATTTTTTTGGGGTGTTTTATTGAATTTGTGAACTGTGGGAGGGAGGGGTTTCGCAAAGAAAAAAATCACGAAGTACTGGCAAACTTCACTTCAGCCATGCCGAGTGTGGGCAACTTGGACATGGCTTGTGTTGTGATACTTTTAACATTTGATACGGTTTTGTGTGTGCTGGGACTAGATCCGTGATGATATGCTGGGATAACATCACGGTTCTAGCCCCAGACTGACCAATCAGAGCCCAGCATTATTTCTTGCCATTGTATAATTATACACATTAAACTTGGGTTACCACCTTTTAAGAAGCCCAAAGTGGGACATTTCTTACTGAAACATGATTTTTCACATTACAGTACATAACCTCAACCAATACAGCAGTCTTGTTTTCTGTACAAAATCAGAATTAAGGCTAAGTATTGTAGTTTCTTAGTTGCTTGTATTGTTTCTTATCATTTTAAGGTACTTTAGTTATGGTATGATAGTTTTCTGCAAACTATAGTGGAAAATTAGAAAATATTTTTATTACTATAAGGTCAGGACATGTAGCATTTTTCATTTTTTTTTTGCAGGACACAGCTGCCCAAATCAGGGCTGTCCTGCGAAAATAAGGACAGGTGGTAACCTTACATTAAACATGCCATTGCCAATTCAAGTGTTCAGTACTTCATAACGGTTAATTTTCAAATTGGTAGCATGTAGCACCATGAAACAGTGTAGGGCAACACATAACAGTGTAATATTTAAGCAATAATGCCCGACAGGTTGTGTGTTGTGCTGGGATAACATCACGCCTCAGGTGGTTGGGCACGAGGCCGCAGGCCGAGTGTGTCCAACAACTGAGGCATGACATTATCCCAAACGACACACACCCTGGAGGGCATTATTGCTATTGTACAATGACTTGTTGTTATACAGAATAAAATATATTTAAAAGATGTTTTTGTATGGAAAAATATTTTTGTTTTTTAAAGAGCAAATGAAACAATCAATCAAAGGCTCAGGCTGCTTAAGCTCATCCACATGTTCACAGTAAGGCTGTGACTAGACCCGTGATGTTGTACTGATTAACGTCACGGGTCCAGCCCAAGACTGACCAATCAGAGTCCAGGATTTTTTCTTGCCATTGTATAATACTACTTCTTAAGTAGTTCTTTATAAGTTTAAGTTTTGAAAATGAGCGTTCAGCACTGGCATTGATACTGGGATGGTGAGAAACAGCAGAAGTACAGTCCAGACTTCTGGAAAACTGGATGCTAATGCATAATTGTCAACAATAAACAGTTTTGCCGAATCTTTCACTGATGATTGCTTTGAGATTTCAGATTTCAAACAAGATTGGAATGAAAGCAACTGTACAGGAAAAGCAGGTGGAATGTATTTGTTGAAATGATGGAGCAATTTTTCAGTTCCTTTATACAGATCATCATCACTTGCAGAACTAAGCATACTTAGCTGGATTATGCAGAATCTATCATTATACAATGGCAAGAAAAAATCCTGGACTCTGATTGGTCAGTCTTGGGCTGGACCTGTGATGTTAATCAGTACAACATCACGGGTCTAGTCACAGCCTTACTGTGAACATGTAGATGAGCTTGAGCAGCCTGAGCCTTTGATTGATTGTTTCATTTGCTCTTTAAAAAACAAAAATATTTTTCCACAGAAAAACATCTTTCAAATATTTTTTTATTCTGTATAGCAACGAGCCATTAAAATAGTATCGTCCTCCAGGTGGGTGAATGTTAGATAACGCCACTCCTCAGTTGTTGACGACTCGGCCTGCGGCCTCATGCCCAACCACCTGAGACGTGACGTTATCCCAGCACGACACACACCCTGTCGGGCATTATTGCTTAATTGGACAAGAGAGACTTTGTGGGTTGGGAATCTTATCTATTGAAAATGAACCAGCCAGAAAAGTTAACCTACAGCAGATCATTGATGAGTTTGCAGAAGGAAAGGCGCGCAAAAGGCAATTCAAATAGATGAGTAGAAATTATACAATGGCAAGAAAAAATCCTGGACTCTGATTGGTCAGTCTTGGGGCTGGACCTGTGATGTTAATCAGTACAACATCACGGGTCTACCCTCAGCCTCATTGTGAACCTGCAGATGAGCATTTTATGGCTGAGCATTTGATTGATTGTTTTATCTTCTCTTAAGGAACAAAAATATTTTTCCAAACAAAAACATCTTTAAAATGATTGTTTTTATTCTGTAGAACAATGAGCCATTGTTATAATAGCAATAATGCCCTCCAGGGTGTGTGTCGTTTGGGATAACGTCACGCCTCAGTCGTTGGACGCACTCGGCCTGCGGCCTCGTGCCCAACCACCTGAGGCATGACGTTATCCCAGCACGACACACACCCTGTCGGTCATTATTGCTTAAACGATTGCCTGCAAGTTTTGAAATAGATTTGAAAGCTGTGCAGTTATTATATCAAGGCACCTGTACAACATTCATTTTGAAAAACTGTTCTGAGTCGGCAAGTCTTTCATCTACACATGCTGTAGCTTATCAAAATGGCGTTTGACCTTTCTCATGCGCTTTTCTTCAAACTTTGCTTGTACACCCCATTTTTCTGATAATGTAATTGCTGAATTTTTGGCTTCGTCAAATTCATTTCGAAATGTAAGTAGGTCTTCATTGGCTTTGTGAAGTAAGTTTGCTGCTTTGCAAAGGTCTGTGTCTTTAGATTGACACAGCATTGACCATTTCCAGAGTCTTTGTTTGGAGCACGACAAGAAAAACAAAACTAAAATTTTCCAGTAATTTGTTTAATACCAAAACCTCATTGCCCACATCTGCATTTTCGCTCTGAATAACTATTTTTGTGAGTGCCTTCATAATATCTAAATACCGAAATCTCAGAGCAAGGAGTGATTCATACCGGGACGACCATCTGGTAGGGTAAAGCCTTTTCAAAGTAACATTGCTGGAAAGCTGTGAAGTGGAAGCGAATGAAAATAACATGGTCCAGCGTATTATGCTGTGGCCAAAAAAAAGTGTATAGTCTTCCAATCACATCATAACAGTTCTTCAGTTCTGGTATTCCTCTAACGGAATCATTCAGTGTGAGATTTAAGTTGTGAGTGGCACAGTGAACGTTTGCAGCATTCGGTTCCTTCTGGGATATTCTTGCTTGCACACCAGAGTACACACCACTCATATTAGAGGCCCCATCATACCCCTGACTGCGACATTTAGATAAATCTGAACCTTTCTGTTCAATGCAACTGATTATTATCTTCTCAAGTCCACTAGCAGACTGATCACTAATTTCCTGAAAACCAAGGAAAGATTAGTTGATTTTCACCTCTGTTGCCATGTCCCTTTCATCCCTTTGTATTGTGACATACCGAAAAATTTGACTCAGTTGGTCAGTCTTTGCAATGTCTTGGGTGGTATCCATTATTACAGAGAAATAAGCTGCAGCTTTTATTTCGTCAATAATATCTTACTCGATATGCTGTGACAAAACTTCAGTGGGTTCATCCTGTATAGTATGACTAACATAGCGAATCGATTCACTGGGCATGTAAATGAGTTGCTTTAAGATGGGATCATACTTGGCCAACAGTTCCACGACTGCAAGAAAATGTCCACTATGCTTGCCCTAAAACCTCTCTGTGTCCCCTGAAAGGTAAGTTGCACATAGTTAATGTAAGAGTCACATTGATCAGATGCTCCAAAACTTGTCTCCAGAAGTTTTTCTCCTTTTGTATTTGAGTTTCAGAATCTTCATTGATTGTGCCATGTAATCACTACTGTTCATACACTAAGCAAGATTCTAGATGAATTGCTGATGTTTCATGATATTCAATTTTGCTGCTTAGGTGACGCCAGTCCTGAACTCCTTTAACCCATGCAACATTAAATGGAGGCGCACTACAATCAGCAAACAGCCAGCATGGCTCGCAATATGCACGGTCTAATTTAGGGGAGTAACAAAGCCAAGTACGTGGTAATGTAACTCCTGCCTTTGTCGTAATATTGTAATAGCTTCTGGAGAAACAGCGCCCATCTTGATTTTTGTCTCGTGGAAATGGTCCGTCGGGTTTACACGAACCTTGTGATATGATGTATCTTTTTATTTGGCTATCCTTTATATCTAATGGAAAATTACCTCTATCTGTGGGGTTTTTGTCATCAACAGGAGGAAAACTTGGAAAAGCAGGTTCTTCTCCTGCTTCTTCACTGTTTAACACAGCGCCTGTTTCGTCGAGTTCTTTCTCCAATACACTTTCAGTGTTCGGTTCTTGTTTAGATTGTTTAGCAAAGTTAGTTTCTGGATCAGCATGATCAGCACAGGCCATCTCAGCCAAAGTACTAGGTCCACTGACTTCCTCTGTGTCATTTTCACAAATTCCAGTCTTATCAGGTGTGTCAGACTCAGTCGCAGTTTTGAAAAAAAAAACGCTGATTTTAGGAAGCTTTGCAGCCAACAGCAATTCTTCCTTCTTCTGTTTATGCTTTTGTGCGCCACTTTTGTTGTTTGGAGGCATCTGTTACATTCAACAATAAACTATATTTATAATCTACAATATTGTATTTACAATATACAGTGCTGCAGCTGTAAATTACAAAATAAAATTATCTTCCACTAAACCTCCGCCTTGCGTCGTCTATCTGAAGGTATGCAGTGCCTCAGCTCAGACTTTGTTTTCAACTGCGCAAGTTAACCAAACTGAGGTACAGTACCATGGCCAACACATAAGATCCTCAGTGCCCCACCAGTTGCCTTCTTTACAAGCTGAGAACTACACACTACTACCTTTGCAAGACTTTATGTATATAATGAAATAGTCATTTTGTTTGCTTCATTCTTGAGTAATGGCAACTGGCAAACAGGGTGACGATTGAGGTGCAGGTCTGAAGCCTGGAGGAGGTGGGTACTCCTTTACTAGTGGTAACCCCGCAGCTCAGTACTCAGCCCCCCGGTCCACTGCCCACTAGTCCCTACCTACCACCACTGCTTTTGAACAGGACTGTTTACTGTATGTAGGTCGTTTACTTTTTGTAATGGCAAACAGGGAGGGAGAGATGTAGGTCACTGAGTTCAGGACAGGAGCTCCCTTATTATATTTATGATATTTACTTTAGAATCTCTTGGCTTATTAATCTGCCAAATGTGTTTTGGCCCCCCTGAACACCTTTATTGTATTTATGCACTATAGTGTGTTTTATTTGTTGGGGGGAGGGCAGGCCCTGGTCTGGCTGGTTCACTTGGGGTTGTTTTTCGTGTTTTTTACTTATTTACCACAGTTGTATCCAAGCAGCTGGCATCTGCCAGAGCATGCCACTTTTCTCACTGAATCAAATCAGTCAGGGACTATGGCAGTCTTTCTCTCTCGTCTGAGTAACTTTGACTTATGACTAATAACAGGAAAGATGTCAGTCAACAACTACAGCTCAGAAAGGGATAACGAGGATGGAGGACTGAGATTCTGAGTCAGCTTAGCCAGGAAGTCACTAAATGAAGGAGCGACATTTGTTGTACAAGATGGGTCAGTCACGGAGGCAAAGACCAAGTCCGAGAGAGAGATTCAGTCACAGATTCGCAGAATGAGGATGGAGGTGTTCAGTTCTGCAGCTAGAGCACAGCTAGCTAGCCAGCTATACTGACGAGAGAGAGAGCAGGAGAGGGCCAAGAGGCTCAGGCAGGTCTGGCAGACTGCACTGGAGACACAAAGTCACTCACACAGTCAGGGTTAGGCGGCGTGGCATGGCAGCACTGTGGCAGGCACAGGCAGCCTACAGAATCTCACACACTAACTTACTGCTGCTGGCGCTGCTGCTGCAAGGCCAAGGCAAACACACTACAGACTCACTGACTAGTCTTACTGTAGAGAGTAGATAAACAGACTGAGAGAGTCAGATAGGTAGTGACTATAACTTTACTGGGTGGGCTATGCCTGGGCCGACCCCTGGCCAGGCAGCAACACACAGTATTTTTTTTTATTCTATTATTTTTTAGTTTTTGTATTTTGTACACTGCTGCTGCTTGCTTGCTCAGTCACTCACACTGAGTGAGTGATCTCCCAGGGACTCCTGACCTCCGAGGCTCCCACTCACAGACACACACAAAAAAAAAAAAAAACCCCCAGCTAAGGTAGCTGCAGCCTGCTACTATGCTGCCTTGGCCCTGTGGCCTTAGTTCACTAAGAGTTAGTTGCCTGTGCCCCAAAATTCCAAAATCGCTAGAAGAACAGATTCAATTCCAGAAGAAGTCAAAGCAGCACAGAAAAATCAGAGACACCCAGGAGCAGCTTAGGCAGCTGGACTACAGGCCTGTGGCCACTGCCTGCTATATGCTGTAGTCGTCCTCCTCAGGCTAGTCTAGCGCTAATAAGTCCATCTCACACAAAAAAAAAAATGAAGTAGTCAGTCCCAGTCACAATTAGGAAGGAAGAAGTTAAGAACTTGAAGAGAACAAGTAAAGAAGATAGATGTGTCTGACACACACTTTCATTTAGCCGTTAGCTTGCACGCTCTGCTCGCTGCTCAATCTAAACAACATGTGACCTGCTCTCAGGCTACAAGGTTCATTTATAGTAGTCCTCAGCCCTGCCTACCACAGACTGACTGACAGTGTCCATATCCAATCAGCAGGACGTGTCAGCCAGCTAGTCATGTGGTGCAGGCACAGCTCGAGCTTGATTTAGGACCCCCATCAAGCTGCCCTGTTGCGTGCCTGCTCTCATTGTGGTCTTGTAGCCCAAGGCGATTCTGATTTGAATCTCCCCAGCCCCAGCAGTACACATGTTCACGTTTGGGGGGCCTGGCCCACCCTAGGGAGGAAATGGGCATAACAGGCATCTCGAGAGCTACAACAGCAGCAGTGAGCGAGGCGAGCCATGAGCAAGTAGGAGAAGCAGAGTAGAGAGCAAACAGAAAGGCAAGAAACAACTTGCAAGTTGCAACATCCTGATCCACATTGCATCGCCGCCACCCGACCAGTAAGTACACAATACACTGTACCGTGGTACGGGGGGGTCTGCTGCTGCTGCCTGAGTGCACTGAGACTGAGTGAGACTAGAATGCTGTGCTGTGCGTCACCACTGTCTCGCTGACTTGCTTGCCTGCGCGTGTCCCGAATCCCGCAACTCTGTGAGTGCTGCCATCTGCAGTACGAGGGTGGTGGCACTGGCCACAGCAAGCTGTGACTGACAGCTCTCAGTCAGCGAGTCAGCTGGGGGTGTGAGTCTGTCAGACAGACAAGTCAATGATCGATGACAAAAAAAACTTAATTTTTACAATGGACCCCTAAGTGTGTCGGGCCCCTGTGCCACTGCACCGGCTGCACCGGCTATTCCTCCGCCACTGATGCGCATATCTGTCAAGGATAGATCATTAAAAATGAGTGAAATGAGAAACGGTACATACCTCTCAACTGTCACACATTACGAGGTATGTCACTCATTTTCCCCTCAGAAATTCTTTGTCCCACGTGGGGAAGGTGATATTCCACATTTCCCACTGAGACTTTAAAGCAGAAATTCATAATACTCGCTATTATGTTGTTATCTGCAAACATTAAGAACATTAGTGCACTGATAGCCATTGTGTTCTGAGCTTGCAGTGCCATGTTTGATGATATGTCACGCATTTTGGTCATTTGTCATACATCTTGTCACACATTTCGGTGAAGAAAGGTTGAGAGGTATGGAAAGGGAAGGAGTTGAGATGTTTAACTGTCTGACTGAATTTGAACAAATTCTAAATCGTTTAATTACAGGATTCAGAGTAAAATAAAGTGAGACGCCCGCATATATAACTATTTCAAGGTTAGTAAAAAAAAAAACTGCAATATTTGCGGAACTAGAATGGTTTGGATCCATAGGCCCACATTTTCAAAGGGGATGAGTGGCTCAAAGTAGAGATGCACCGCCCATCTCAAAAAAAGCGCTAAAGCGCGATATTCGACAGACAGAGATGCAGCACACTTCGGTTGCACACAGTTGGGACCTACGGGGTACCTGATCACTGCACACTGCCATCCCTTGCAGTGCCCACCAGGTACCTCCCATACTGGGGCATGTGGGGCACTGCAGGTGATTGTACACAGCATATCGAGGTAGTTTGGTGTATCACATGTATGTGGCATCCCGGTCGGCCTGTGTCACACTGTGCCCACCCCTGTTGCATGTTCAGGTGGCCCCTGTGGCCACAGTCCAGGTGGGACCCCTGTACCCCTGTCTGACCCTGTACATGGCTATGGGGTGTAGCACTGTACCCAGGCCAATGCAGTCCACCCATACACTACCAGCCCAGCACACCTGCCTGCTAGGCTGCAGTACCTCCTGCTCACCTTTGTGGCGTGGTGGGGTAGCCCTGCAAATCTGGAACTAAGCATGCCCAGAGTATGCAAATGTCCTGAATACATTCCAGTAATGAGCTTCAGCATGTGGGGTTTGGGCTCGGATTGTGCAATGAGGCCATTTGCATATCCTGACTGAATATTGCAAAGTTGCTCCATGCCCATCTCACCTTTCCCAGCACATTTCCCTATGTACCTGCTTGTGGTGCACAGTCCCTCTGCTTGAGATGTGCCGCACATCTTCAGATGTGCGATTGCACATGTTTGGGATATTCAGCTGGACATGTGTAAGTGCATCTTCCTGCACATCTTCTGAATATTCCATTTTTTGGGGCTGGCGCATCTCACATGTGTGGCGCAAGCGCTTGTGTGATTTTGCAGGGGACTTTTGAATATGGGGGCCCTAATGCACACGGGTCCTGAATGATAAAAAAGCAGAATGCCCTCAAGTGGCCTCCCCAAATGGCCAGATTGCCCCATAGAGCTGGAATGGGGGTCATTCTGACACTTCCGTTTTGGCACGTCTGTGGGCCCTTTCTGGCACTTTGAGGGCATCCCAGTTTTTTTGTTTCCTAACTTGTAAACATTTTGGTTCCAGATGTATAGTTTTATACAGCCATTGAGACAAATCTTGCCATGGTGAGAGTGGTCTTAAGCACATTCTTAGTGTATGAAAATTGCAAACCAAACATGAGTGGTTCTGATACTCTTAATGTAAGCCCCTTCCCCCACTAGGAGTCTCACTTGGCTTATGGGGAGGGGCACCTACACTGAGCATTTATATTTTAACTGGATTTGGGGCATTCCCTGACTGCATGGCTCCGAGACCCCCACCTTCTCCTTTATCCCCCCCTGCATTTTCTCTCTTCCAAATGATCGAGCCTCAGAAACAGGATACTGGCTCTTGAAGTGACACAACTGGTTACATGCCAGCAACTTAAAAGGCAGTTTGTAATAGCTGAGCTGAACACACAATGTAGAGTGCATGATTTCATCTTTATTCATGAATCAATCAACTACTGTAGGTTACAGGTGGTGCTGAAGCATCAGTCCCCAAAGGACCACTCTACAGCATCTTAGCAAACCCAAGTGCCGATACAAATATTTCCATTCTAAATCCTACATGGCAAATGACTAAAGTGTCCTTACTTGTACTCAAGGCCGCACGACCTGATAGTCCTTGCACCAATCTGGGGTTCCTACACCTGCAGTCCATGAGGACTCCAAAATCTCCTCTTCCTTTCACTATAGGTTCTGTGGTGCAGCATGTCTGTGGCCTTCAGAATCTCCCACGTGGGACACAACCATGGTGTGAACCTGGCCCCTGGGGTCGGGGTACGTAAGCAGTAGGGGGTTTTGCAGCTGTCTTGATGGCTACCTGGCTGGGGCCATCTTGTACCACCTTTTCTCCCTTTGACTCCAAGGGGACCAGCTTGGATACTTTAGTATGCAGGACAAAAGGGGTATAACCATAATGGTTCAGTGCCTCCACCTGAGGTAGTAGTGAAATGGTACCAACTTGGAATCTCAAACCACTCCCAAGGAAAATAGTTTAAACCTCCCACACACTCTTAAATAAATCTGCCCCAAATGATACAACAGAAATACCCAGCATACTGAATGTAAAAGGCATAAATGAACAATTTAAAAGGGATGGGTAAGGAAAGAACAAGGAGACATAAGGGAATCAAAGTACCTATGATACTAAAGGTGGGCACTGTGTCTGAATATAGCCAACAGGAATGCCGTTGGCAACAACAGCACAGCAAAAATGCTGTTGTTTTTATTTTTACAGGATTTTGCCCCTTTAACAACAGGGCTCTGCCCCCACTAAATGATTCCCACTCCAGGGAGCAAATCACGGGAAAATTACAATTTGTGGGGCCGTGAAATGCTGTTTCCATTGCCCCTTGTAAAAAAGTGAAGTCCCGATTCCTGCAAAATGGTTGGAGACCAGGATTAGAACCCTGGTCTCCACTGTTTCCTGGCCAGCCCCTGGTATTTTGCTTTCCTTGTCTTGTGGCAGCACTACAGGTAGCGACCAGGGAAGTGCATATTGCAAACGCTCTACATCCCTGCTCACTGTCTGTGGCAGCGCTATAGGGACTAGCGCTCTCTTGCCTGGCACTACTCCTGTAGTGCTAATCTGACCGGGTACCCTAAAGGTGCCTGAGAAGATCTGTAGCAAATAATTAAGTGGTCAGAATAAAAGTTGACAGGCTTCCCCTGGCAATGAAAATATAAATTTATTATTTTATTTATTAAATTTTGGTAACCAGGTAGGTCCACTGGGACCACAGGTCCCTTTCTTCAGGGGTGACCCAGAACTGATTACAGACAGATGTACAGACAGTAGACTGATCCAATGTATACAATAAATTATAAGGCATTGGCTTAATTACAGGCAGATATACAGAAAATAGACAGGTACAATGCATACAATACATTACAAGGTATTGAGTAAGTTAATAGCACTGATCTACAGACATTGAACATATGAGACAATACAATTAACCGGAGGAACATAATAGTATAATGAAAGCACACAGTGCAACATGGAATAAGGCACAGATGACATTACGATTTTGGAGACAGACTGAAGCAGGGATTAGTAACAAAACATCTCTATGAGCAACATGGTAAAAAAAAGCAGGGAGGTATGGCCGTCATTTAACAATAGCAGAAACAGCAACAGCTTTCTAGTAGAAAGGTTTTCATCCCTTTTTTAAACCCCTGAGGGAAAAGGAGTTTTGCAGCTCAGCTAGAAGTGAGTTCCAGTGACATGGGGCAGGGAACGTGTAGGACCTCTTACCCATATTTGTTTTAACCCTGGGTACTTCAAGCAAATAACAGAGGACTGGAGTAAGTGCTTCTCAGGCTTAGGTGCTAATATACCCACTAGATTTGGTAGGATATAAAATTTGATGAGCTTTAGTGTAAGGCATAACAAGGAGTCCATCATCCCCCAGAGAGGGCCAGTTCAGGAAGGAGAGGACTTAACAGTGATGTTTCGGGGGGGGGGGGCACTAGCTGCAAAGCAACTCATTTTGATGTAGAAAACCTTGCGCCCATTTGTCTCTGACATCCTGAGGAACTGAAGTATAGGGGCACCATATAGCAGTGTGGGGAGCAGGACCCTGTTTGCAATGGCAAACCTCAACTTGGCAATAAAAACGTTGCCAAGATGGTACAGTAGTCCAATTTTTTGGTGTATAGAATTGGCGATTTGAACAGCATGAGGTTTAAAAGTGAATTCTTGTTCGGTGTAGGCCCCAGCATACTTCAGTTTGTCAACCACTTTGATTTGTGTGCCAGATGAGGTGGTTAGTGAGGGCAGGTGCTGCCTGCCCATACCAAGGTCTTTTGGGCCTAAGAGAATCACCTTGTTTTTTTGTTTTTGTTTTTTCATTCAAGACAAGCTTGTTGTCATAGAACCATTTTTCTAGTGTACAGAAATCAGTGGCAAGCTGGGCATTGATCATACTGACATCAGTGGAGCTTCTATACAGAACTGTATCATCTGCATAAAGAAGTAAGTTCCCGCTACCACAATGTTTGGGCAGGTCATTGATAAGTATGGAGAATAGCAAGGGACCCAGCACAGACCTCTGGGGGGACACCGTCTGTTATAGGCTTCCGACAGGAGTGGATACCCTTCTATTTAACCTCCTGATACCTGTTTGTCAGATAGTGTGTGAACCATTGACTTGGAGGGGCAGTCAAAGCCCAGGCATTTTAGTTTATAAAAGAGCAGACTATGATCAACCAAGTCAAATGCTTTTGTGAGGTTGATAAAGACAGCTCCAATCAGCATCCCTTTGTCCATTGCCTCCAGTACATCAGTGGCCAGTTTAATCAGGGCAGTATCGGTACCATGTTGTTTTTGAAAACCGTGCTGCCTGTCTGTGAGTAGGAGGTGCAGCTCTTAATAGTCTTGCGTTTGATTGTAAACAAGCCTCTCTTGTACCTTGGCTAGAGAGCTAAGGAGAGAGATGGGGCGATAATTTTCAACCAGTTCTTTGTTGCCTCCTTTCCACTGTAAAAATCGCGCATGCAATATCGCGTGTGCAACTATAGCGCGTACTAAATAGCATCTATCAATAATAGTGCAGTGTAATTATTACGTCTCTGCTATAGCACCACAACTGTCAGCAAACTAGTTGTCTTACCTTTCAAGCTTCTGATTCACGTTGAATCCTGTCTTGTATCAGGGGAAGTGCATTACTACTGAAATAGCTGGTGCACATCTGTTACACATTGCTACTCCCCCTACACACCTAAACTTCCTGTGCAGAGCTAGCGTAGCAACAAACTAGTGACAACTCATCTCAGGTAAAGCCAAAATAGTTATGCATCTTTATTAATCAACACGCACTTAAAATAAAAGATTCATTAGTAGCATTAGTAGCATTGCATTTGAACTTCTAATAGGACATCATTGTTTAAGCCTGAAGCTGAAAGTTGTATGCAATTCTTCTAAGGTATTAGTTTCTTGAGCGATCGGTATATTGAGCCACAATACCAGCTATTCGTTTTGCAGTGTCCTTGTACTTTTTCTTTGTATTTGGCACCATACTCCCTGCAACAAGTTGCTCGATGACAGTGCGGTTGTAATGTTGCTCTGATTTTAGGAACTCAGTGAATCGCCAGATTGAAGGATGGTAAGCACCAATGAAATGATTACATTTACGGTGCCATGCTTCAACAGAATTAATAGTGCGAGGGAGGTCATACTGTTCAGCGTCATAGCAATTCCAAAGCGAAATGTCAAACATTGGCCGCCTTCTACCACCTCGGGCTAGAGGCCTGCCAAGCCATGTATCTTCAAAATAATCAAGCAGAGCAGTTAATGACTCTACATTGCTTTGGTAAAAATCAGTTCTCATTAGCCCCTCAAAAGCAGGGAGTACATCAGGCACTGGTACATAAGAAAGTGATGGTAATAGACGTATATGTAAAGCATAGTTTGGGTCAGAAGTGTTTTGACTGCACACTTCTGGTGTTTCTTGAACTTTTCTCCAAACTGCTTGGCATAGGTGGAAAAAGCACCCTCGAAGTGTTGCATTTGGGAAAGCTTGTTTGAATGATTTTAATGCAGCAGCTTCAAAATCAATTAGTATTGTCTCTGGGTTCAGGTCACCACCTAAGTTTTTTAGTGCTGAAAAAACTTTTGAGTATGTAGCAGCAGTCCGGTTTGCCATTAATATGTACACAAGTGGAATTATAGTGCCATATTTCACCACATGTTTAGTATATAGCTGGTGAAAAATAGAGGGGCAACATTTAAAGGTCCCGTCTGCAAACCAATGATTACTTGCCTGCAGGAATGCCATGTCCTGATGTGTGGAAAATATTAAAATTCTGTCACTGCTGGGACCAGAGTCAAACAGTAATAATTTTTCATTTCAAATTGTGACAGTAAACTCCACTGGTATAGCAAATGTGGCAGTGTCCTCTGGGTCAGGGGGTGGACGTGCAGTGGCCATTCTGTTTCGCTGAACAGTACGCTTTATAAGCGACATTGATGGTAGTTGTGAAGACACAGAAGGGGATAATTCAGAAACACCAGATGCCACAATCTGATGTATGCTCTCACAAGTAGTTTCTGCTCTCTTCTTCATACTGGCCACTGCCTCCTTCACAGCAACCTCGGCTGGGTCCGGTACATGATTATGCTCACCAAGTTTCTTTAGCAAAGTACTACCCAGCAAATGTAGACGTGCACCGCAGCATCCTTTGTCATACTGCAGGCGTTTGTAGTATGCTTTTTCTTGGGTTACACGTCCTCTATGGTATAGGAACCCATCCAGCAAAGCAAGCTCCTTGCCCTTTTGGCTAACAATGAAGCGTACATCAGACATGATGTCAAAGTGAAACACATCTGAATTTTGACACTAAGGGTCACTTGTTTTATGTCATCCTTAATTAGGCAATTAGGTAATGTGGAACCTCTGACATGTCACGCTATTTTGACTCGCGCTATACCGTCGCAAGCGCTAATGACATTGTGCTATTTTGACCGCGTGCAATTGACTCGCGCTATTTTGCACATGCTATTTTGACCAGATCCTGTGGACAGAGACCACCACAGCCACTTTCCATTTTTCAGGTATTTTTCCTTCAAGAAAGAATCTATTGAAGAGCAGGATAACAGGTAGGGCAATCACAGGGGCTGCAATTTTGAGTAGCCTGGGTTCCAAACTGTCAGACCCAGCAGAATCACCAGCGTTAATACATTTTAATAAGGTGTACACTTCCTGTTTCTGGACTGGCCTGAGATGGAAACAGGGTTGTTGGTCTCTTGTGTCATTCTAACTGAGACTTGGAGGGTGGGGGGGTCCAGGGGAGGCAGATTTGAACCTGGTTAGATCAGTGAAGAAACAGTTGAAGGCATTAGCTATGAGATGAGGTTCACTAATACTCTGACCATTAGCTACAATATTGCCTTCTAAGGCGCAAGTATACCCTTTCAATAAGAAGTTAATCTGCAACCAAAAACACTTGGAGTCTGCCAGGTCTTTACCCTGTAGCCTCTTGATATATTCCCTCTTTGCTGATTTTGCATCCTTTTTGTATAGATTTCTCAGTTCTCTATACTTATCCCAGTCAGCTTTAAAGTGATTTTCCAACTTTAAGTTATATCAGCTACCATTCACATATTCTGGTAGTTGATGTTGGCAATTTTCATCCCAACTGGTTTTCATAATTTTATTTGCAGTCCTTAAATTTGTGAAAGGGAATATAGTTTGGCCCTACAAGGTGACCAGCCAATCCCTTCCACTTCCTGATAGCGATGACATGCACCTGCACTCAGGCACGTAATGACCTGTTACCAGAGAGAGTGCTGGGGCACTCCCCATTGAAGTGAATGAGGCTCTGTTTCAGTGCTGTTTTTATGCATAAAAATGGCCAGTTGGTGATTAATGAAGGCCACTGCTCGACTAAGAAGGGCCTTGTTAGTCAAGCGGTGGCCTTCATTAATCTCCAGCTGGCCATTCCTATGCATAAAAACAGAAATGGAGCCCCATTCACTTCAATGGGGTTTGCTCCAGCACTCTCCCTGGTCACATGCCATGCTTTATGCCTCTGTAATGATACTGCATGTATGTATGCATTCACCTTCTGTAATGATGTATGTATTTATGAATTCACCTTCTGTATATCCCACTCCCCTTTTCCCCCAGGACGTACCATGAGACGAGCATTGAGTTGCTCAGTGTGTCTTTCCCGGTGAACCAATTCAAGAAATAAAAAATAAATAAAATTACATGCCTAAGTGCAGGGGTGTTTCAGCACTATCAGGAAGTGGAAGGGATTGGCTGACTACTAGGGCCAAACTATGATCCCTTCCACAAACTTAAAGACTGCAAATAAAATTGTGAAAAACAGCTATGATGACTATCGTGGGCATCAGCTGCTGGAATGTCTGAGTAGTAGGGAAATCTTGGAAAATCCCTTTAAGGCCTGTTTTTGTCCCTCAGAATCATTACCTTTTTTAGCTCAGGGAATATCCACTTATGACATTTACCTTTGACTCTGAGTTTTCAGTTTAACCCCCGTGCCACTTTTGGCTAGTTGGCACCCCCCATAAACAGAACTAGTACCCACATATGGCATAACATGTACTTTTGGCAGAAATACTCAGATTGGTACCACCCCTAGCTGTAGGGTGTATACCAGGCTCATTATCTAAAGGAAGGGGGATGGGGGTACAATTACCAAAATTAACCTTTGTAACAACAACCAGGTCCAGGGGAGAGGACGCTAGTTGTATGCTAGACCTAACTGCTGAGGTGGCCCTAGTAACTCTACACAGAAAGCAATGATCAGAATGTCCAATGCAGCACCTGGGATTGTGCAGTATGTCTTTATTCACAGATGTTGCTAAAGCACAAGTGGATCCCCAATGGCTGATCATGGCAAACAAGCACATTCCTTTTCCAGACACTCTTTGCTAGGCAGTACAGTTCTCTACAAAAACATTTCTTTTCTTCTTTCCCATGGTGTATGCTCATGGACTGTTGCCACACACCCAAACATATCCTTTTCCCAAGAGTGTATGCTCGTGGACTGAACCACACACTCAGAACATTTCCTTTTCCCAAGAGTGTGTGCTTGTGGATTGAACCACACACTCAAAACATCCTCCTGTGGCAAGGGCGTTTGCCAAGGGAAACTTGGCACCCATCAACGAACCAGTTGGCCTTGCCTGGTAGACTACAGATGGCATTCCTCCCACCCTTTTCCCCAACCGACAGTCTGTGCCATTCCTTCAGGGTTACACCAAAAGAGCCTCCAACCCCCACTGAATTGCTAAAGACTCAAACTTTAAACTGACACTGACATGTATGAGGGGTCCTGACAGGTGTGATCTAGCCTTATCTTGGGCACACACCTCAGTCAACTACCTAATGAGGACAATTACTGCATCTGTACTCACAAATCTGTTGCTCCTTCCTTTAGGCATGGACACAACCCAGAAAGCACCCTTTTCCATGGTAGCTTGTCAAATTCTCACACAAAATCCTTCTCAAAGGCAGCTGTACACACTCTAGGACCTTCCGGGGATTGCCCCTTGAATCCACTGAACTGGCAGTCCCTCTCATTCCCCCTGGAGTGAAATCAAGGAATCCTGCTGAAAAAGGTCTCCTCAACTTCACTGGCAACTGAAGATTTAATCCAAACTAGGGTGAAAAACACAGGGCTCTCTGGGACAGAGCCCCAGCTGGCAGATCTTCTGCCATTCTGACTTCCAAACTCAGACTAACTGAACATTCTAAACGTCCCCTGAGCAGCTGACTCAAAAATGGTTATGCTGCTGCTGCTTCGAGAGTTCTAAATGACATAATTATTCCCACTCAGGCTAGTTGAGTAAACAATGATTTCATTATGTAAGCAGCCCCTAAATGAACTCCTTAACAGCTGCCTTTTCTACCTGCCTAAGACTAGTACTGATGGGATTCTAGTAACCCTAGGGGACTGGGTGGTTACACTCACCGCAACCAGACCACTGGCTATCCGTAGCCAGATTACGGTCCAATACCACGTTGTCCTACCTCCGTGCTCCCTGCAGTGAGGGTTGATCAGGTCCTCTCCTACCATGTGCTAGGCACAGGCAGGTAACACTAAAGGATAGAGGCCCACTGAAGAAACCTCAGCTCCTACCCTACTACTGTACTATCTATGGATTCTTAGTGGCTCCAAGAGATTGCCTGAAGCATGTCCTAATAGATCAGTACTGAAAGCCCCTACCATGGATCAGGACCTTCAGCCTGTCTATCCCCCTAGCCCTCTAGGGAAAACTGTCTGACATATGCTACCTACCAGGTGCCCATACCCCAAACTGTTTTACACCAAAAGCACTGTAGCCCACTTTAGAAACATGCATTTACCAGTAAATTCCCTAAATCTAAAAATTACAAAAAAACTACACCTGTAAAGGAGAAAAAATGGTTAGCATTGTACTACACAGTTACACAAAGCCTAGCAACTTTAAACAAGAGGACTCCAATGAGTCCTAACAATCCTCTTCTTGTCTTCTTTCAGGAATACATGCAAAAGAAAACATTGCAAAACACAGTCTGCAAACAAACACAACCTGTAAACCACACAGTGACCAAACCTTCCTCTGCAGGTACTACGCAATCCCAAAAAGTTAATTTTTGAAAAGGTTTCTTTTCTATAACAGTACAAAAATAGAAAACATAAAAGCATTTACAAAAACATTTTTTGGGAAAGGGAAGCCCTACAATGTTCGATGTACTAAGGAGAAAGTCCAGAGTGCCAAGGCACTACATATAGAATCTCTCCCAGGCTGAAGCCTGTTGAAACACAGTTCTTGGACAGGCACGAAGCCTGCTAGCACTGCAGTCCAGTTTAGGAGTGTCTATTGGTGAACCAAGGTTTCTGGGACATCCTCAATTGTAGGTAAAACAGTCAAATTAAAATGTAAAATGCATCTTACCACATTCTAGGTGACAGATGGATGTCAACGTCATCTCTCTGGACCAGCAGCCTGATGATCTTCTGTTGCTGGACAGACTAAATCTTTGGATCAGATTTTTTCACAACCTCCTACTGGACCAGGATGGGAAATCTTATCCTCCTGCTGGGCTGTCAAGCCTGGATGCTGTTGCAGACGAACCTGGATGCTGCTGCAGATGAGCCTGGAACACCAGAAGAAAGGCACCTCCTCCTCGGTTGCTGCCACTTCAGTGGCAGATTGCTGCTCTGGCCTTGCTGCATTCAACTTGGCACATGGGCACATTTCAATCAATCAATCTACCAATCAAATCTTTATTTATCCAGGCGAACACCGTTGAGTAAGCTCATTTACAAGGTGGACCTGCGTTACACATGGTCATAAAGAAAACAGATAACATAATTGGCAGTGATACAAAAATAAGACAAGGTACAAACATTGATGTAAAGACAATGATAAATGTGTTAAGTGGAACAGGCACAGTAAGTGTCTCACCTAACTTTGAGAATTAATCAGTGCAGCGAACCCAGAGAGGAGGTAAATCCATGACAGGACTAAGAGTGGGGAGAGTTAGGGCTGAGCAGCTATGGCACCAGGCGGCAGCGGCAGCCAAGCTCACGGCAAAGGGGTTCATGGCTCATAGGGGCGGGGTATGTAGCATGGATCGAGTTGTAGTCCAGAGAGGCGACGGCCGCCCAGAGGCAACAAACGATATCCTAGTATTACTCTTGGATGAATTTGGGGCATGAGGAGCGTAAGCTGCTCTGGACAAATTACAGGTAGTGGTTTCAGAGGTGCCGCTGCGGATATCCTTGGTCGTGCAGTGACTGTCCTTGGAGGACTTAGGGGGTCAGTGGCCCTAGGAGAGGAGAGAACAGACCAAGAGAAGGGTGAAGAGAGGTGGGGTGAGGCAATGGTAGGGGAAGGAGGGGGGGTAAATGCGCTGACGAGATGGAAAAGCGTAGGTGAGTAAAGAGGCTATAGCAAGGTAAAGTCAGTGAAAGCAGAGCCGTTTGTCTTCAGTTAGCCTTGCATATAGGGACTTAAACACTGTGATAGTTACTGTGGTTCTTAACTTCAAGATTTTCTGGATTTCATTCCAAAGCGATGGAAGTGAGTAGCTTATGGCCGCAGTCCCATAACGTGTCCTGACCCTGGGGATATTCAGGGTGATGAAGGAGTAGTTCTTTAGGGTGTATTTTCTGACTTTGCTTAAGGGCAGGAGATCAGAGATGTAGCATGGAAGTTTTCCAGCAAGTACTGTCAGAGTCCAGGTGGCCATGTTTCTTTTTCTTCTCGATTGAAGGGAGGTCCAATCTACAGCATCATACAGGGAACAGTGGTGGGTGGAGGAGGAAGGACCGGTAATGAAGTGCAGTGCTCTGTGATACAGGACATCCAGCTTACTCAGAAATTAAGCATTGCAGTGACAGTAGATAAAGTCAGTGTAGTCTAGCAGGGAGAGGAAGGTAGCCTGTATGAGCTGTTTCCTGTCCTCCGTAGTTAGAAAGTGGTTTATCCGGTAAAAAAGCCCTAGCCTCTGTTTTACCTTTTTTACCATGTTCTCCGAAGGAGAGCTTGTGATCTATTTATTGATAAGTGGCACCATTCATAGGTAGTATGACTCGGGGTGTGGGGCAAAGACTGTCTCTCTATCAGGACGAACCACAGGAACTTTGTAAAATGGCTCTTGGCTAGCCTTGTCCACAATTCGCACTGAATCAATTAGCAAAGTTCTGCCATGCTTCCAAAACTGAAGTCTCTCATTGCATACTTTTATTCTCACAGATTTATTCACATTTGGGTGCAGGTTGGCACTAGCTTCCTCCCACAACCAGGCATGCCTGTTCTCCTTTATTTTCTCCCAAATTTTTCAAGGGAAGAAAGGGTGTGTCTGTACATATTTGGCCATGGCCCGTCTTCAAATTATTCGTTCTTCTTTGCTGTTTTTGATTAGGTCCAACTCAGAGGCACGGCTTGGGGGTGGCCATTCCTGGTTGAGCCAGCTTTGAACACACATTGCAGAGTAAAAGCAGTCCACCTCTGCACTCGATGACACATTTCTAGTGCCCTCCTCCATTTCTGTCTCAGGAGGCTCCACTGAAGCCAGTGCTAGTGGTACTCACGGGGCCCCACCATAGCTATTGCTGCTTCTTCCTGTTCTACAAGCTCTGCCCAGGAGCTGACAGTTGCACCAGCTCCTGAAATTGTCCATTCCTCACTGCACACGGAGGTATTGGCCTCCCAACACAGAGCTTCATTAACCTCATCTTTGCCCACTAGACTTGGGCTCGGGGCTTCGACCCATGGATCCACAGAACCTGCATCTCCAGCATCCAGATCCATCCCCTATGGCATGGAAAACTCCATTTCTTCCTGCCCTTGCAAAGTATTCTCACAAACATTCTCCAAGAATTCCTTGACAAACTCAGTGGGGGTCCCTCTGACTGCAACCAGCCTGCTGCTGTTCTAATCCGGCGGGGTCCTCTGCCAGTGTCCAGGTTGGGGCTAAGCAGATGTTTTTGCTTTTGCTACTACTCTGCCACCTGTTTCACTCATCCAATTGCTTGCGACAGTCTGTGCAATGGGAGATTAGCAGAACATCCCTCCCTGGCTTCAAACAAACAATGCATACATTGACCGGAAAGTTCAGTAAAGCCACATCGGATGTTGCTGAGTCACAATTGTACAGTTGTTCAAAGTGAGCAAACTCTTTTTCTTGTGCAACCCATACCCTGGCATGAAGTGGGTAATGGGGGAACTTTGAGGCCATTTTCTGTAAATAAACACGCAAGTCCCAAGTTACTACTTTGCAGTCAAACTGAGATTGGACTTTAAACACACTGCAGCAGTTCAACAGGCTTCCTGACTTTTGCATTTTGTTCCACAGCTTTAGAACAACCACTTGAACCTTTTCTACATTTGAGGCACTAGTCCAAGATCGTGCTGCTTTGTTTACATTTGCTGACTACAGCCCAAAAATGGAGGCTGTGACTTTTCTCCATCACACACACACAGTTCAAAATTGATAGAACACTTGTCCGATCTTGCATTTAACTGTTTTACTTAAGGCACAACTTCAATTTTACTTTTAGCACAATTCAGCACATTCATACTGTCTCTGCATATCTCTGGACCTGTTGAGTCAGTGCTGCCCTGGAGCTCTCTCTTGAAACAGTCACTACACACACAGTCTACTTTTAAATGTTCACAAACTCTTTCTCTGTTACTTTGCTGCATTGCTTTACATTTCTACGACTTTTCTGCACCACAGTTCGTTTTACTTTGCACTTGGTACTGTGGCGTTTTGGAATTGGTCTGCCACAGTGGACCCTTACCTTCTTCCAAGATCTGCCAGGCCCATCTCTTGCTTCTGTGGTGGACACCTTCTGGACCGTAGGAATAACAAACCAACGCATAGAATAAATGTAGAAGTAAAGGAGTTTATTCTCTACAGAGACAGCATACCAAAAGAGTCTAACCTGGACAGCAGACTCATACCGATTGCCTGACCACTGAGAATTCCAGAGATTCCCCCCAAGTTCCTCTTAAAACAGTAATAACACACCAACATCTGTTCAGAGCTCTTAAAGGGGTGGCATCAGGCCTTAGCCCAATGCTGAAGTGTACTCCACACCACCCCCGGGGCAGTGAATGTGAGCACCACTTGAACAAGCAAACATTATAGAATACAAGAAAAGTTTAAAAAAAAATTGTAAGCAGGTAACAGAACAGTAGACTGCTGTGATGGGAGGGGAAGGATCATGACCACAATGGTGACCAGGTGGAGACGTACTAGGGGAATGGGAACCACCATAGCAACTTGAAGCTCATTTAGGGCATCAAGTTACACAGTGCAGGGGAGGGGGGAAAAGAAGAGAGGGAATGGGTATTGGCTGGAAAATACCCAGCACACAAGATATGAATAGTGCAATAAACAGTAGGAGAGTAATAAAATATACATGGAACTGTGCATTTAAAGAGACATTCCTGCATGGTAAAAGGTTAATGCCATACATGCAGTACCATGAGCAACAGGTGCACTTTAATGAGGTACCAGAAAGCATTTTCTGCAGGAACTATTAAGAGAATACCTCTAGAAGAACTACTGAGTCCAGTTACACAAAAGTTCAAGACCGTCATTGACTTTTCCGGTCAGTGGGAATAGTGGCATGTGTTCCCTGAACCAGTTGTTGACAGGCTGGAGTTAGGTCATTATAAGCAACCCACGAGTTCTGTGAACTGTCAAAGTCACACCACTTGACTCTGTAAGTCCAGGATCCATTTACGTATTTCTTTTTTAAAATCTTCTCACTCTGGTACACAGGGGTGTGCCCAAGAGAGTCCTGAGAAGAGGAAGAAGGCTGAGACATCCCAGGAAGTTCATCTGGCTGATGATCAGGCAAAACAGAATCTGGCTGGAGATTGTCAGGAGTGTGAGGGGCTGAAGAAGAAACTGGTTGCAGTATATCAGGAGGAACTTCTGATTCAGACAGGATAGGAGGCTCAAGTGCAGTTTCATTACTGGGTGGACTGGGATCATCTGGAATGGTGTTACTCAAGTACCCATGTTTCAGATGATTGATGTGGACCTTGTTATGTACGAGCTTTCCATCAGATTTGCATTGCAAACACTTGTGAACTGGAGGAAGGTTTTCCACGATGTAGAAAGGACCAGTCCAAGGGTGGAGCAGTTTCTTTGTGGAGCCCAGAACTAGGACAGGTCGATCCAGGTAGACAATGTTCCCTACAGAATATGAAGGCTCTTGAGATTTGGCTGCTGAAGTGCTCTGCATGGCAGATTTTCTCTGTCCCAATGTGTGACTGCCACACGTCTAGCCAGTTAAAGCTGTTCCAGTACAAGAATGATGAACGAAGAAGCTGACTTTGGAACCTCTAGCAGTGAGAGATCCCTGTCCAAGGGAGTTCTTGAATGGCGTCCATGGACCAAGAAAAAAGGGGTGTACTCTGTACTGTCAATACAAGGGCTGGTGTTGTAGGCGAATTGCACTAATGGAACAAAGTGGTCCCAATTGTTGTGAGTTTCATCCAGGTACGTGGAGAGTGTGTTTAGAATGGTAGACATCATTCTTTCACTCTGTCCATTGCACTGCAGATGATAACTTGTTGTGTATGTCTTTTTAATGTCGAGAAGTTTGTACATTTCTCAAACAATTGTTGAAAGGTAGTTAGTGTCTCTGTCGGAATGCAGATACGAGGGGTACCATGATGACAAATAACAGTGTTGAGGAAAGCACTTGCTACTGTAGCAGCTTTTATGTCTTTTAGGGGAATTAGTTCCAAATACTTTGTAAGGTAGTCCACAAGAAAAATTGTATTTGTTGCCAGAGTCACAGGATATAGGTAATGCTCCCAGAATGTCTATGCTAACTTTTTGGAAGGATTCAGTAGCTACAGGCATTGGAATGATGTGTGCTTTTGTTGGTTTGGCAGGAGGCTTCCTTTGGGAGCAGGGCTGACATGATTTGACAAATTTGACAATGTCCTTGTTCATGTGAGGCCAGAAGAAGTGAAGCCTTGTCTTTTCGAGAGATCTGTGGATTCCCGTATGACCTCAAGAAAGTGGAGAGGCATGAGTGGAGAGACGAACTTCGCTAACTAGAGAGGCTGGCACAACTAGCTGTACGTGAGTTCTATCCGTGCGATGTCCCTTGCCTTCCTTGGTCCAAATGTGAAAAAGCACACCGTCGTTGAGAAAGTATTGTGACACGAGGAGAAGTACATCCTGGTGATGTTGCTTCTGTTGCGGTAAAGTTCCAGACTCTAAGTAAGAGAGTATGTCTGTGAATTGAGGATCTGCTCTTTGTTGCTTTTGAACAGTTGCCAGGGAGAGATCAGAAGTAGAGGAGGTGAGAAGCTCTTCAGATGCTTGCCACAGGTGAGGATTTGTGTTCTTTTCTGATGACGCAGGTGGTAGCAGCAAGGCAACTTGAGGTGCCATAGGAGTGTCCACAGGAAGCACATCTGTAGCATGGAAGGGAAGCGCTTGTAAGTAGGAATCTTCATATGTTGAGGATGATGCAGAGGGATACCGTCTCTGGCTTACACCATCAGCATTGGAGTGAGCTCGACCTGGTCTGTACTGAATTTCAAAGTTGTAGCATTGCAACATGGTAATTCATTGGGCGAACTTGCCTACTGGCTCCTTCATTTTGAACATCTATCTAAGGGCTGAGTGATCAATGAAAGCTTTAAAGAAGGAGTAGCGAAGATAACAGTCAAATTTCTTTATGGCAAATACCATGGCTAGACATTCTTTTTCTGTGATGCCATAGTTTTGCTCAGCTAAGGAAAGGGAGCACCCAGCATAGGAGATGACCCATTCTGTTCCATCTTGTACCTGGCATAGCACAGCATACACTGCAAAGGAACTAGCATCTGAGTAGAATTTGAAGGGTTGGTCAGACCTTGGGTAGGCCAGTACTGGAGAGGAGATCAGTTTGTCTTTTAAGGTTTCAAAGGCCTCTTGGCACTCAGAAGTCCAGGAATATTCGCACCCCTTTTTGGTGAGGGCATAAAGTGGAGCTGCAATCTGTGCATAGTTACAAATGAACTTTCTGTAGTATCCAGACAAGCCTATGAAAGCTCTAAGGTCCTTGAGATTGTTAGGTTCTGGATAGACTCTGAGAGCTTGTCTGGGTCTGGACAGCTGACAGTGTGTCCCAGATAATTAATTTGTTGCTGTGCAAAACAACACTTCTCTGGGCGAAGCTTGAGGTTGGTTTGTTGGAGCCGTTCAAACACTTCCTTGAGGTGTTGGAGGTGTTTTGGAAGAGTTCTGCTGAAAACGATAACATCGTCCAGGTAAACGAAGCAAGATTTCCAAGACAACCCACGTAGTATGGCTTCCATAATACACTGAAATGTAGCAGGACTGTTCCAAAGTCCCATAGGCAGTCATTTAAATTGAAAGAGCTCCAAGTGACAGTGCCAGACTGTGTATGGACAAGAGGTTGGATCATTGGAAACTTGGTAGAACCCACTCTGTAGGTCTAGAGTGGTGAAGTAAGTTGGGCCAGCCGCGCCAAGGCTCTCTAAGGTGTCCTCTGTTGTGGGTGAGGGATGAGCATCTTGCACCATGTAAGCATTAAGCTTTCTGTAGTCTACCATGAAGTGATATCCTTTGTCCTTCTTTACCACTAGCAGGCATGGCGCACCCCAGGGACTTGTAGACTCTTCAGTGATGTCCTGGTCAAGCATGTCTTTTATCATGTTTTCTAGGACTTGTTTCCATTTGTGTCCCACCTTGTAGGCTCGCTGGCAGATGGGTTGCTGACTGGGATGCACCTCAGTAGTGTGTTGTAGGATATCACAACATTTGAGCTTGTTCTCTGGACTAACAAAGACATCTGCGTAGCCTTCCAGGAATTTTAAAAGTTGTTCTCGCTCTCTGTTGGGGATGCCGGGAGTTTAGAAGAGGGTAGTCGCGTACTGAGGGGTAACGTTGGTGATGCTGGGGTGGTTGTGATAGAACTGACTGGACTAGAGCTGGTAGAACCAGGCTGAGGTTCTTGCATAAGATGGAGCTGGTCCCCTGTAGACAAGCAAACAAACTTTCCGATAGTGGCACCCTTGGAAATGTCTCCCTGCTCATCTGTGAAATTGCAGCATTTCTGGAAGACTGTTCTGCCAGCA
Organism: Neoceratodus forsteri; assembly: GCA_016271365.2. Lineage (NCBI taxonomy): Eukaryota > Metazoa > Chordata > Ceratodontiformes > Ceratodontidae > Neoceratodus > Neoceratodus forsteri. The sequence continues at coordinate 403,975,892 of CM028132.1, read as the reverse complement.
CAGCAGACAAGGTGTTCCCTGGGAGAAGACCTGATGAATGCAGAGGAGGGGAGCCCATGGCGATGCCAACCACACCCTCTGGAAGAGGTTCACCTCGGATCTTGGCAATCAGAACCATCTCAGTCTTAGGAAGTACAGTGATGGACCCTGTAGCCATGAGTCACATCTGAGAGTCTAGTGACAGTTTGTTTGATGCAACATCTAGCATGGCTTTGTGAGCTTTAAGGAAATCCATACCAAGAATCACTGATGTTGTAGCTCAGGTACTAGGTAGAATTTGACAGTAGTTTGCTGTGAGCCAAAGCGTAGCTTGAGATGGACCACACCTGTAATAGGTACCTTAGTGGCATTGGCTGTGATAATGTACTTCAGGTCAGCTAGAGAGACATTAGATAAGTGATGAACTGCTTCGTTGGTCAAAATACTGGTGTTAATAACTGAGATTAAAGCTCCAGTGTCAACCAAGGCATGTGTGGACCAATCTCCAATGGTTACAGGGACATAGTTGGATAAGACTGGTGATCTAATGACAGGAACATTGGCCCCTGGAAGTGGGAGGGTGCCAGAGTGGGTAGTTAGAGGATGCTGTCTGCTTGAGTTGTGAGAGTCAGTAGGGCGGTCAGTTGAAGTGTTCCCTTGCCCAACAGGAGCCCCTAGTGTATTGGGCAGCTCTCGTTTCCTTGATCCTGGAAGTAGTTGCAATCATTGTGCTGATTATACTGTGGTAGGTGCCTTTGGTTCCTGTTATCCTGGCTGTTATTATGGTACTTTAGCTTTCAGCAAACAGCAGCAGTGTGTCCTCTGTATCCATACCACTAGCAGGTCACCGGCTGTCGTGAGGCAGAGGTGGTGCAGGTGGCTTTCAAGGCGGCTGCAGAGCATTGACAGAAGTAGTTGAAGAAGAAGTGGAGCTCAGGTGTAAACTATTGACAGTTGTGATGAGGTTGTCTATCATGGCCTGTTGCTGCTGGAGACATGTTGCGAGTGCAGTCAATTGTGACGGATGAGGTGTTGGTGCACTAGTGGCCTAGAACAGTGAAATGGACTCCTGTGCAAGTCGTGCTGCTTGGATTGTGTCCATGCATGTTGTTGGCTCCTGCTGAATGACATAATTGCAAAGTTGAGGAAGCAGGCCTCGAGCAAAAGCCGTGATTTGATCTTTTTCTGTTTTCTGTAGATGCTTGCAGTGTCACTCAGTGTTGACAATGAAGGTTTCCAGGGACTCAGAAGGCTGCAGTGTGCGTTCTCACAGCTGTTGTTCCAGTAACCAAGGGGGATGTGCGTGGACAAAATGGTCTCTGAAAGTCGTATACAGAGTAGCAGTATTTCCTTTGACTTGTTCTGGAAGTGCGTTAAACCAGGAAATGGCAGTCCCTCTCAGGAGCAAGCACAAGGTGTTGGAAATACGTAAGGGATTAGTCCAACCATTGAAAGCAATCCAGGCTTGGAATTGCTCAAACCAGTCGACAGCGTCTTCATGAGGCAAAGCTGAGAAGGCAACTGGCTGGTATGGACAGGGGACTGGGGTGACACAGTTCTAATGTAGGCTGCTTAAATGGCTTGCATAGCTAGTGCCTCTTGGAGTGAGAGGGAAGCTTGGATGTCCTGTAGGATGGCTTCTATGTTGTTGCTCCACTCTGACGAGGTGGGTGAGGGTGGAACTGCGGATGCTGTGGCTTGTGTAATGGTGGCATTGTCAGACATTGTGGTTGGAGGTATGCTTTGCGCCTCCAAGCAAAGGCTGTAATTATGAGAAGGAGTTGCCTTCATGCAGGAGATGGGTCATCGTGGAGCAGATGGAGTGCTGTGGCGAAAATTGTTTTTATAGACCAAAGTACAATTATTTGTAAGCAAAGTCCATCAAATGACATCTCAATAGACAATTCCAACTCAATTCTGTGTCATCTGTTATTTCAATAAAGTTTATTTTGCAAGATGCAGCTATTTATTTCAGTGTCCATGCATTTCAATGGGTTGCCCCTCAAAAATATGGCCGCCATTACTTTCCACGCAGTGAGGTCATTTTGAACAAGCTGGTGCCCCTCACAAAGATGGCTGCTGGACCTGTAGCATAAGCTTCTTGGCTAATTTGACATTCCCAATATGGCTACCAACAGAGGGTAAAGGTTACTTCCTGTTTTGTAGTTGTAGGCAGTGGCTTATGTCAGGGCAGCAGAAAGAATGCAAGATGGCCATTCTGCAGTCTGTTTAAAAGATAAATGTTGGGTTTTGGTTTGGCTGAGTGACTCCCAGGCTATCCAAAGTATTTGTGTTGAGAGATTTATTGCTCTCTTCAAGGTTTAGAAGCCTGGAATACTTCCTTCAGACAGAATTGGCAAAACAAATGTCTTTGTATTGGAAGGCACCTCGAGTTAAAATAACAGAAAGCCATATGTCTCTGGTTTAAGAGTTAATGAACAGGCAGTCCACAGTGGTGCTCAGGCTTGCGTGATTGTAATTTACAGTTCATTCAGTTAGCAGGCTTGTAATATGCAGCACACATTTTTGTTTCTTTCACAGCCTACAGTGTTAGAGCAGGGCTGTTGCACAAGCAGGAGCAAGTTCATTTTTTTTACTGCAGCTAAGGCTGTGGTGCAAGCAACATGTAAGCTGTGCAGGTGTACTGGGACAATAATTGGGGTACCCAGCGATACAGACAAGCAAGATAGGGTCTGGGCAGAAGAAGGGCCACATTCTCCACCATATGTGGCGTTTTAGTATTGGTCTACCACAATGGACCCTTACCTTCTTCTAAGATCTGCCATGCCCATCTCTTGCTTCTGTGGTGGACACCTTCTGGACCATAGAAATAACAGACTGATGCACAAAATTAATGTAGAAGTAAAAGAGTTTATTGTCATGCTACAGAGACAGCATACCAAAAGAGTCTCGCCTGCGCAGCAGACTCACACCGACTGCCTGACCACTTAGAATTCCAGAGATTCCCCCCAAGCCCTTCCTAAAACAGTAATAACACACCAACATCTGTTCAGAACTCTTAAAGGGGTGGCATCAGGCCTTAAGCCCAATGCTAAAGTGTACTCCACAGTACTTACTCGGGCACTAGCTGATTCCCTCCACTGATGGTAACGGCCTGCTGCTGGTTTGTTTGGCCTTTCCAGTGACCAGGCTGGCAGACCCATGGATCAGTCACAAAAACACTGCGATCACTGCTACTTGCAGTCGGAAAACGGGTTGAGCCCAATTTTACTGTGTAAAGTTCAAAAAATGCTGTTTCAGGAACGCTTCTCTCTCTCTCAGTGATTCCTCCTGCTACTACTTAAACTAGCACGCTACTCGCACACTGCTTGCTGCTCCTCCTTGAATGTTCCACAGCACTGAGACTCAGGCAAAGGATGGGGCTTGGGTTCGCTGGACCAATCACACGATGTCATGTAAATGTGCTCTCTCTCTCTCTCTCTCTCTCTCTCTCTCTCAGCCGCACTCCTTCACAGCGATTGTTGAGAAGGCAAATTTAAAAAGCAAACTCACTTTTTTTCTCGGCTGGCAATTTCAGTGGGACAAAGCAATTTTAAGGCATTTCAGCACAGTTCTTGGTGCATTTTCCTTAGCGACTCCCCCAATTTTTACTGTATACACATGAAACTTTCTGGGCACTTAAAATTGACTGTTATCAAAGTCCACACATACTTTTTCTTGAAATCTAGATTTAGTATTTTGTTCTTGTTGTACATCTATGTTGGTCCATTAAAAGGTATCATATCATTTGCTTCTGGATCTATACTTTCTCTTGGAAATTTGCAACTTTTAACAGTTTTTCAAGCATGTAAAATGGCAAGGCAAGGGCAATCATTGCTCAGCTCAACAGTTCATTCTTCCAGTTTAAACATACAAGCAGTACATTTGTTTCCCTTTCTTTCACAGACCCACAGGCAGCAAAATGTTCTCAGATGGCATCTTTCTTGGCGCAGACTTGGCTTTTCTTGCAACAATCTTTTGTTTAGGTGTACCACCACCAGACAGGAAGATCCTAGACATACCCTCAGCATTTTATCTCTCACCTAAAACCATATACCTTGGACAAGCCATCACTTTTTTGTAACCACCATGCCACTTTTGGCTAGTTGGCACCCCCTCTAAACAGAACTAGTACCGACATATGGCATATCATTTACTTTTGGTAGAAATACTCAGATTGGTACCACCCCTAGCTGTAGGGTGTATATCAGGCTCATTATCTAAAAGAAGGGGGATGGGGGTACAATTATCAAAATGAACCTTTGTAACAACAACCAGGTCCAGGGGAGAGGATGTTAAACATATACTAGACCTAACTGCTGAAGGGGCCCCAGTTACTCCACACGGAAAGCAATGATCAGACTGTCCAATGCAGCAGCCTGGATTGTGCAGTATGGCTTTATTCACAGATGTTACTAAAGCACAACTGGACCCCCAATGGTTGGTCATGGCAAACAAGTACATTCCTTTTCCAGACACTCTTTGCTAGGCAGTACAGTTCTCTACAAAAACACTTCTTTTCTTCTTTCCCATGATGTATGCTTGTGGTCTGTTGCCACACATCCAAAACATTTCCTTTTCCCAAAAGTGTATGCTTGTGGATTGAACCACACACATCCTCCTGTGGCAATGGCCTTTGCCGGGGAAATCTGGTGCCCGTCAAGGAACCAGTTATCCCTGCCTTGTAGACTCCAGATGGTGTTCCTCCCACCCTTTGCCCCAACTGACAGTCTCTGCCATTCCTTCAGGGTTACATCAAACGAGCCTCCAGTCCCCACTGAACTGCTAAAGACTCAAACTTTAAACTGACACCGAAGTGTATGAGGGATCCTGACAAGTGTGATCTAGCCTTATATTGGACACACACACACCACAGCCAACTCCCTGATGAGGACAGTTACTGCATCTGTACTCACAGATCTGTTGCTCCTCCCTTTAGGCATGGAAACAACCCAGAAAGCACTCTTTTCCATGGTAGCTTGTCAGACATTCTCACACAAAATCCTTCTCAAAGGCAGCTGTACATACTCTAGGACCCTCAGGGGATTGCCCCTTGAATCCCCTGAACTGGCAGTCCCTCTCACTCCCCCTGGAGTGAAATCAAGGAATCCTACTGAAAAAGGTCTCCATCACTTCACTGGCAACTGAAGATTTAATCCAAACTAGGGTAAGAAACACAGGACTCTCTAGGACCTCCTGCCACTCTGACTTCCAAACTCGGGCTAACTGAACATTCTAAACTTCTGAGCAGCTGACTCAAAAATGGTTATGTTGCTGCTGTGAGAGTTCTGAATGACATAATCATTCCCACTCAGGCTAGCTGAGTAAACAATGATTTCATTATGTAAGCAGCCCCTAAATGAGCTCCTTACCAGCTGCCTTTTCTACCTGCCTAAGATTGTTACTGATGAGATTCTAGTAACCCCAGGGGACTGAGTGGTTACATCAGAAAGGGGCATACCTATTAGCAACTAAGAGAAAGTTATGAATAAAAAAGTCTAGGGCATCATCTATGATAGGAGTGCTCTGATTTGATTCTAGTCAGTTTCTGCTAAGGAAGCCCTCAAAGGCTCCTCATTAAATTTGGAGAAATCTAGTACATGAAAGATTTTTGACTGTGCTTTGGGGGCATCATTTTCCATGTACAGAAAATGGGGGCATGGTCACTGATACAGTCGGAGAAAAGACCTGCAGCCCTAATTCTGTATGGATTGGAAACTACTACCCAGTCAAGTAGGGAATGGTTACCAGTTCTGTTATTAAGTCTAATGTGTTCACTAATGATTTGCATAAGCATCATATAGCTGGGCTTTAAGCCCAAGTTCTATATCCTGAGCCTAGTTTAGGTTGAAATCTCCAAGTATGATTAGTTCACCAGGAGGCTTGTCAGCTGAGGCTGTGGTTATGTCAGCAAGGGCCCCAGAGGCCACCTGGGGTGGGTTATAAACACTGCTCACATACAACCATTTAGTGTCATCAAGTAATACTTTGATAAATTGGATCAAACCTATAATAGACGACAAGATTTGTATTAAAATGTAAATATAGCACTCATCATTGTGCAGTGTACAATGCACTAGATTGAAGTTCACTTGATCTAAGAAGAAAAAGGTATATGGATTAATCATGTATGGGGAATGCTTAAAAATAATACATTAAAATACCTAACAGGGAAGTTACAAAAACCAGATCATGGTCTGAATCTGAGAAAAAAGGGGGCCAGGGGCCTAGTGCAGCCTAAAATAACTAACAATTTTAGCCAAATGACATTTGAATACAAAGTTGCTAAAAATTGGAATGCACTCCCCTACCCCTTAGAAACTTGGAAATGTCACGAATCACCTTTAAAACTGCAATGTAACAGGAACTCAGTTTTCTCTGTGAGTGCAATAGGTAAAATGCGATTGGTAAATAAATAGGATATGAAACATGCACTAACATTGTTCACTGTGATTAAATTGTATGTAAGTATGTACGTAATTATAAATCCCTCCTTGTAATATGTACTGGTTTTATATATTTTTCTTTTTAGTCTGTGGTGTATTTACTGTCTTATTGTCGTTAGTGATCAATTAACAGGTACACCTTGTGAAAAGGGTATTTATAGCCCTAACGGTATTATACTGTATAAATTAAATTTTACTACTGCTAAATAGAGTCTCACCTCCAGAGGTATCAAGGTAGATGACATCAACAAGGAAGACATTTAGGGAGGAGTTGACACAGATTAGTACACCACCTCCTTTCTTGCCAATTCTGTCTCTCCTAAAGATAGTATAATTTGTAAGTTCCACTTCATGGGCCTTGACCTGAGGCTTTAGCCAGGTCTCAGAAGATGCCATAATGTCAGGTCTATAAATATTTACCCAGCTTTCCATTTCTTGCATTTTAGATCTTATGCCATTTACATTTAGGTGGACTAGCTTTAAGCCTCTAGTGTTAGCCGTTCCTGGGTCATTGGGGGAGCAGATCCTTTGGTTAGAGGCGGCAGACCAGAATTAGACTCAGCATTAGCAGACAGGGCAATTTTGACAGCTGGTAGAAGCCAGGAGATATATTTACACATAGCCAGAGGTTAGGCATCCTAACATTCTTTGAGGAACAAAAAATTTTGTAGGAATTTCCACTTCTGTACATACCAAGAAGAAGCAAAAGAAAGGGGTTGCTGTCATAAATAGTAGGGGACAGAATAAAGGGGTAGTGTAGCGAACGTTGCTCTTCTTTAGAGGTAGGGGCAGCGATTCCAAGTAGCAATTGAACCATGCTTTAAATGAGCAGGATATAGGAAGTGGCAGCAGTCAAGCCTTTTAGGGCCATGTTAGGTTTCGAAGGCAGCACAGTCTAGATACCAGGGATAGGTGTGAGCAGGGATGCACTAGAGACCTTTAAAACTGAGATACCCAGAGTACAGTGTAACTAGGATTCAGTGGAAAACATCACATCTGACTTGGGACTAGGTTAGACACTGGGGCATCGTCAAACAGAGACTTTTAGGTACTAAGCATGCACCTGCCCTGGGTATAAAGTTACCAGGGAACACAGAGGGTGATGGTTAATAATGATTATGCAGTACATTAGGCAGCAACCTATGAGTAAGCTTTACAGGTAAAAAGAAACAAATAGAAATGTGCACTGTTTAACCAGAAATAACATCAGCAAACCTCAACTGCCAGCTGTTATACACAGTACAAATGGGAGGCAAGTCAGAGTACTGAGTTATCAAGTTGCACAACTTATACCTGCACCAGTCATAATAGCAGCTGTTCTGCACAATGAAAAGTATAACATACCCTGAACAATATGGAGATAGTAACAGAACAATAAATTTAAACAGAGCACAAGTCTAGCAGCTTCAGTACTTAGTGGAGGGTCTCAAACCTGAACACAGCTTATCCTGACAATAGTTCAGCAGAATTAGCTGCAGGCAAAGTACTTACAGACCACTTCTATAGGAGCAGGGAGTGTGGGCAGAGTCTCCTGTTATCTCCCCTCTGGTGACTCCCCTCAAGGACTCCCACTCCTGCTGTGCTACTCACGCTGGGACTGCTCACGCGAGACCGCAAGGAGGCACATGTGTTATGATGAGTGCTAAGGGTGCTGATTGGGGCAACACAGAGGCAGTTAATAAAAAGCAGCTCCTGTTGCTTTCTAAAATAGACTGCAGGTGATCGTGTTGGATGCTGCGGGAGTCACTATCATGGCTGACTCCTCCAGATGGTTGGAGACTATGGCTTCCCTCCATGTAACAACTGACCTACAGCTGAAGGCAAGCAACAGTAGCTTCAGGCTAATCCCGCCTCCTGATGAGCCCTAAGGGCGCTGATTGGGCAACAAAGAAGCAGTTAGGAAATGGCTTGGGGGATGGGGTCTGAGACAGAGCATCAAAGAATTGTAGTGAGAAAGAAGAAAGTTCTACTGCTTGGTATCTTGTAGCTCTACCACTGTACTAAGCTGCCTGGAGAGGAAGTGTATGCTGTGGCAAAGGACATCCAACACTGAGCACCCCCCCCATACACAGTTGCAGTGAATTTTTGTAATTAACAGTCTGTCTATTTGAAGTAATGTTTCCTAAGTTTGCATCTAAACCTCACTTTCAAGTTATCAGCAATACAGAATGTCAGACCTTGCTAAATGTGTATCAATAACGTCTACCAATTTCTCTCATACTACATAAATTGTAGGAAGAAAGAAAAAAATGTTCCACTCTGGGGATTGAACCCAGCCCCTAACTCTCTACTGCTTGGCAGCCTGTAGCTGTACCACTGTACCAAGCTTCCTATACAGGAAAAGGGTGCTGTGGTAAAGGACATTAAACAGTGCGTACAGACACCCCTCTACACAGTTGCAGATGGTGTTTATAATGAACAGTCTGTCTATTCAAAGTAGTGTTTCCCTAGTTGCATATAAAGAGCACCTTTTCTGCTCTTTTTTTAACTTCCCCCCAGAAACACAATAGGAGCCTTATCAACCTGAAAATTCACTGATGACAAAATTATAATTTTCTTGTGGCCAGAATTCAGAAGGTAAGGGATCGTACTGTGGCTCCATAGAGTTGAGAGCTCAATCCCTTCCTCTTCCTGATTTGGAGACATGCCCTGCGCTCTCACATTTTTGGGAGGGCTTAGCCCTAGGTTCAATCTGGGGAATAGCTCCTCCCACAACCTCTACTGAAACTCTCCACGAACGCACCTCCCTTGCTTAGGGAGTGTTTTTTTTTCCCTGAGCTCCCTGCATGGCTCATGTGGCTGTGCTGTCTCTGCTCTTGCTGCTCTGTTTTTTCCCCATTCCCTGCTTTTGTCCCCTCCCTGCCCTCCTGTAGTTTTCTTGCTGTTCTGTCTTTCTTTTCGCCTTTCCTTTCCCTGGCTGGTCCTCCTCTCCCGGCGGTCTGTCCCGCCTCCCTGCTCCCTTCTGCTGCACCTCTCCCTCCCTCTGTTCCTGGATTCTTTTCATCCTTGTGTTTCCTTTTGGGCTTTTCCCTGTGTACCGTCCCCTCTACTGCCGACACTTGCGAGTGTCCCCAGCTCATCTCTACCTTCATGCTTCCTCCTCTCCCCTCCAACGCACGCCCCCATACATTGAATTGCTGGTCGGTCACCTCATACCTCTCTTCTTCGAACCTCTGAAGGGAGAATCATTCTGCATGCCTCCCTGTTGGTCTGTCCTTGCAGTATTCTTCTGAAATCAGTGCCGACTAGAAAGACATGAATCCTGGCTGTCCCCTGCGGGCATCCCATTCTCCTCCTTGCCTCCCTGGCTGCTGCATGTCGCCTCTCTATGATGCTCCTCTGGATTCCCCACCATCTTTCTCTGTAGCGCTGTCATGCAGTAAGTACCTCCTTATCATCCACTCCTTCTCCCTGCTGCTCCATTTACTTGGCTTTGACGCCACCTCTGGCTTTACACATCAGCTCCATAACTCACCGCCATACGGCGAATCACCATTGTAACTACCCCCAGCAACAACCTGACTTGCCCTGACTTTCATCTCCTCACTATACCATGAGCCTCAAATTGAGTCCTCCACCTGTGCCACGAATTCTAGCCTGTTTCACCATTGACCACGTTACTAAACAATCCTACTCTAATTTTAATGAGGTACATTACCAAACACCTTTGATTCAGGGCTGCACTATGTTGTACCATGCTTACCAGTACATTCTTACATGTTTTCCCCTGCTTGCTTCGCATTTCCTGCTCAGCAAGTGACTACAGCCCTGGAGGCTTATTGCTTGTTACATGGCTCCAGTTTTCCCAGTGACCCATTCCGCATACCTTACTGCAACCTGTGACTGTCTCCTCTATGCCTTGTTTTGTTTCTCAGCCATGGACACTGATTTGCAGCTTAGAGTGAGGAGCTCCTATGATCATTTCTCTGCTTACGCATTGTCCTTGTGATGGGGTGGGGTGTTGCATAACCCCTTCAGTCTAAGGGGGGGTGCTCCCATTCTTCTACTCCTAGGCGTCCCGGCCTACTAGCTACTACTGCCTGCATCCCCAATCGCATCAAAAGCCGCTTACTTCTCTCCCCAGGTTCCCGCTTCAGTTCAGTGGGGCCTTCCTTCCCTTGCATTGTTACTGCTCCCACAGCCGGACTCTCTCTACAGCACTGCCCGTGTCTATGCCCTCCATTCTCATCATGCTATTCCTGTCTTCCCATATCAGTGTTTAATTCATCATGCCTATCTCATCTCAGTTTTCTAATCCACTCTCCCTCTCCAGCAGAGTTCTGAGCATCAGCCAGTCCATACCAGCAGTACTCCGGACTCCGTCCCTAGCTCGCACCTTCTGAGGTGCTGAGCGAAGGTAGGCTTCCCCTGCCTACCAGTGATGGGATTCTGTTACATTGACTACCTTCTACTACTTGCCACCCTGACATCCTCGATCTCTAACTCTGCTGGACAGCATCGAGTGAAGATCTGCTCACCCTGACTACCAGAGATGGGAGCCATGTCTACAATCTACTGAGTCATACCATTCCTTCTCTACCTCATACCAGTTGCCATTTCCTTGAACGGAACTTCTTTGCCCCATGTGCCTCTCCATCCTACCTATGCCTAGCTGCTTCAATTCACGATCATCCCACCTCAGCCGTCACTGATGGTTGTCCAATCTCCATTCCAGTGCTTCAACTTATGCTTTCTCAGCCTAATATCTGGATATCTTCCCTTCAGAACATAATTTTGACCTGACTTGTCTTCTCCATCCTACCTGGTCTGTGGAGACAGACCTTCTTCAACCACGTACTCTCATTGTCCTACTTCCTAGCTGCAGCAAGTCAAGATCTGTCTCGCCTCGACCAATCACAGCTGGATGCCTGAGTTTACCTTCCAATGCTTCTCACGTATCCATTCTCGACCTGCTATTGGATGCCAACGACCTTCTGGAACTGGACCTTGTCATGCTCGCATTCTCCATTCTTCCTTGCCTGCGGCCTCCCTCAGGTCTTATACTGCTGACTTCCTTGGTGCGGTACCTGAGCTTGCATCACAGTTTCCACTTCTGCATCCTCTACCCGATACGGGTCCCTGTTTCCCTTCAGGAATGGGAGCCTTACACTCCAACAGCTATCCACCTCTCAGCTTTGCCTGACGATATCAACTGTAGGTCATCTCACTGTCTACCGGATGTGATAGCCCGTGATGGATCCGCCTGTTCACTGCATCCTCTGTCTCATACCCAGTTGTCGCTTCCCATCTGAAATGGGACCCCATTAACTGGTTTGTCTCCATTCTCTTAACCCTGCCAAGAGGTATCGGATACTAGTTCTTGAGTACCAAGCTTCAAAGCTTGTTCCTACAATCAACTGTTTTGATCTTCTTTGCTCTCTACTGGACCAATGCTTGCTGCTCCCTCCTGGACCCAAGCCACTTATCGAATGTGCCTTCACCCTAACCATTAACTGAGCATCATGTCCTGGTCATCTCACCTCACCTACCTCAGTTAAAGCCTGCGTCTGCACCTGCAGGTCCCTCCTTATGCATTTTCATATCTTACCTGATTACTCACTTCCTCCAGACACAGGACCCCTCTGCTCGAATGACTTTGTCTTCCTCACCACTCATCTTCCTGCTCTTCCATGGACCATCATACTTGACCCTCTTGGCCTCCTTTCCCTCATGATTTGGATCTTGATAGCTGGTTGAGTATCTATCTCATTCCAGTTTGACTGCCTCTGGGAATTCCTCACCACAGGTCACCCCTTCCAGTTGCTGTATGAGTTTATATTTTACTTCAGATGTGTGAACTTCTTCCTTCATTCCAGCACCATCCGTCCTTTCCATTCGTTGTTTGAAGCCTTCATCAGATGTAGAACTTAAGTACCTCAACCCACTTGCTCTTGGTACTTGGCTTCGCTCCTTGGCTTTCCATGGACCGTTTTCTAGTGACTTGCTACAGCCTTCTTGCTTTCCGGTGCTGTTCGCTGTGGAACTGACAGGGTTCTGTTCCTTTCTGCTCTGTATGTCATCTGGCTTCACCTAGCCTGGCACCTTCCCAGATCAGTCCTTCAGTCCATCAGGATTCACTCTGGACTTTCCTTCCATCTTCAGATAGCAGCCTTTATCATCGCCTTGCAGGCTTGGGGCTTTGTCGTGTTTGCTGTGGCTCTCTTGGGCAGCCTACCATATCTCTGGCCAGTATTCCTACCCAGTCAACTGCTCCTCCTGTTTATCCATCTCATACTCCTACTCTGGCCATTCTAACAGCTCCCATCCACTACTTGATGGATCACTGTTCATGTCACCTGAGGGAACTACTTCTAGTACACATACCTTGGATAACATGCCTCATAAACCCTTACGTTGCCATAGGTTTTCTTTACTGCCCAGTCAGCTCCCCACGATCATTTTGAATCTCATTCGACTGGACACTAGAAAGATTCCCTTCTCTCTCTATTGGATACTCCCTACGAATCCTGTCTGTTCAGTCACTGGGGACCTCCCTGTCTACCATGCCTCACTGGCTATCCTCCTACACGGAAAGGACTTAAATTCTTCTGATATGCTCCGACTTAGTATACATTATTGCTACTACAGATACCGGGAATCGTAAGATACCTCATGCCACCTCAGACATCATTCAGTTACCTTCTGCAGCCTCTCCTACCATCACTGGCTCGGTTGACCATGTTATTCGACTCCTACTTCCTCAACAGACATTACTTGTCCTAAGACCTTCTTGGCTGCCTTCCCAGAACATTCATCATTGGATCTCCAGTGCCTAGCTGCTTACTAATGTCATGCTATCCAAACCACCATTTTCTAGCTCCTGGACATCACCATACCTCATACAATCATCTGCATCTCTTCATCTCTTACCATCAATCGAGTTAGCTGCCCATACAGCGTCCCTCCAGCCTATCTTCCATGAATCATCTACGTTAATCTCTCTGGTAAAGACTATCACAGAGAACAGGTTCTTCCAATTTTCTATCCAGAAATCCGCAACCATTAGGGCAAATTTGCTATCCCAGTTTTGCCTACCAACCAGTCTTAATCAGCCATAGCACTAAGATCCAATGGCATTTCATACTACTCAACCTCACCACCTATCCAGCCTACAGACTCTTCCATATATCCGCCTCCATGCTTCTCTCAAGTATTTCGGCATCGGATTACCTCTAAACCTAACTAACTGTAAGTCACCACAGTGTATCTCATGGACAATCTCACCACAGAAATACCCGTATTTACTTCAGCCAGCATACCAGCAGAGCATTTGCAAGTATAGTTATGACATCATGCTCAAACAAGCCATCCAATTCCTTATACCAAACTTCCAATCATTCTCTATATATTCAGTCCTCATCTGGACTGCATCTGCAAATCTTCCTCTATTTGTCTACTAATCACTTATGCCATTACTCCCATCAGGCACTCAAAGATTCTCCTCTACTCATTTTCTACTTCATGGATGTTTACTTAGCAATTCCTTGCTCACTACCAAATTTCTCACCTCCAGACTTTACTTGGAACGTCAAACCTTACACAAGTTGGATCATTTACCTACGATTTTACAAATCGTCGCATTTCCCACCATTCACTGTCTGGTAGTATATCGATCAAATCATGTTCTCCCTGCTCATTACACCCTTGAAATCCCTTTGGACATGCATCCTTCTTCACCTTGAAAGTCTGGACTTCATTCACCCTTCTTCAACTGGATCTGCTCCACACTTAGGATTCTACCTCTCCTTCAGAAAAAAAAACACTCTTCAACCTCAGGATCATCATTCAAGCAGCATCGTCCATGAATCAAGGATGAACCATCATCTTCAAGAAGCTCACCTTCCTCAAATTAACTGTGGTTACTAGAACTAGGTCATTCTCCTCTTAGTATGCCCAGAGGATGGGCAGACCTATGGCCATGGGTCTTCCGAGGTTTCCTCTACCTGGAGGTTTTTCCTTTCCTGAGTACCGGGGTCATACTCTCTGTGAGTTGAAGGAGGTGTCTTTTTGGGCCTTCTATTCCCTACAAATTCCTACCTACATACCTACTACTCAAGGGTGGGAATAGATTAAAGCCACAAAGAGTACTACAAGTTGCACAAGCACTAAATATTCCATTGCTATTCCCCAATTATTTTGTGATGTAATATTATGGAGCGTGCGGAGGTGGGCTCCATAGAGCTGTATACGGACCCATTTTCAAGTCTTTTTTTATCATTTTAGAGTGCCAATTTCAACAATCAGAGAGCCACTGACTAACAAGGCCCTTGTTGGTGGAGCAGTGTATGATTTGTTGAAATAAACACTCTAAAATGTTACAAAAAGCGAGTCCATCAGCCTGGTGGCATGAGGGTTGAGGCGCTGAACTCATGCCATGCCAGTGACCTGGGTTCAGGAAAAGCCCAGGTTGTCGGGGGTCAGAGGGAGGAAAGGGTGGGCTTGAGCTGCGACGAGGTGGCTCTCCTCTCCTGGGGATGGATGAGGGTTTCCTGGCACTAGCTGCCACCTGGTGGAGAACGGGTGGCAGTTTGGGCGGAACAGGGAGCCTGTCGACAGCCCGGGGTGTGGCGTAAGGGGCTGAGCCGGTATCCGGTGTGTGTGCACCTCCACGTGCATGCATGGCCATGTTTGTCGAGGTCCTGGGATCGGGAGAAAAATACAAATATGTAAATTTAAAACGTCGGGTCCCTCTACAACTGTATGGCACTCACTATGCTCTCTATAGTATTACATCACAAAAACGTGAGAGCATGGGAGCGTGTCTGAAAATCATGAAGTGGAAGGAATTGGCTCTTAGCTCTATGGAGCCAAAATAAGATCCCTATCCTCCCAAATTCTTGCCACAAGAAAATTATAATTTTGGCACCAGTGAACTTTGGGACAGGTAAGGCTCCTAAAGAAACATAGACACATAGACTTTGACGGCAGATAAAGACCACTTGGCCCACCCAGTCTGCCCATTTCCCTACCTACTGGATAAGCTGCAGATTCTAATTAACCAACAGCCTATTTCCTGCAACCCCCCACTATAATTGCCTTATGTCTGTCCCATGCATGTTTGAATTCCTCCACTGTTTTAGACCCCACAACCTCTCCAGGAAGGCGGTTCCATGCATCCACCACTCTCTCCGTGAAAAAGAATTTCCTCACATTACCCCTGAGCCGTCCCCCCTCTAACTTTAAATTGTGCCCCCTTGTTCTTACACATCTCCTTTTCTGAAAGATGCTACCCTCCTGGACTTTGTCGAGTCCCTTGAGGTACTTAAAGTTTCCTATCATGCCCCCTGTCCCTCCTTTCATCAAGGGTATACATATTAAGCTCTCTCAGTCTCTCTTCATATGGTTTCTGATGTAGACCCTGCACCATTTTAGTTGCCCTCCTCTGGACTGCTTCTATCCTGTCTATGTCCTTGCGTAGATGAGGTCTCCAAAACTGCAGTACTCCAGATGGGGTCTCACCAACTGTCTGTATAGAGGGATAACTACTCTTTTCTACTTGTGATGCCCCCTCCCAGTGCATCCCAGTATCCCCTGGCTTTCCCTACTGACTTCACATTGCATACCCACCTTTAGGTCATCTGATATGACTACACCCAGATCCCTTTCCATTATTGTTGTTGTTAGTACCTCCCATGCTATTGTGTACTCTTCTCCTGGATTTTATTTCCCAGGTGCATTACTTTGCACTTCTTTGCATTGAATCTAAGTTGCCATATGTCTGACCATTCCTCCAACCTTGCCAGTCCCTTCTCATCCTTTCTACCCCCCTTGTGTATCAACTCTGTTTACAGATCTTTGTGTCATCCCTAAAGAGGCATACCTTTCCTTCAGACCCTCTGCAATGTCACCCTATAAAGACGTTAAAGAGGACTGGACCCATACTGAGCCCTGAGGTACTCCACTAGTAACCCCCTTTCTTCAGAATGTGTTCCATTCACTATTACCTTCTGTGTCCTGTTGTGCAGCCAGTTTTCTACCCAGGCTACCACCCTGGGACCCACTCCCAAGGCTGGCTAACTTGATTATTAATCTTTGTAAAGATTGTGTCAAATGCCTTGCTAAAGTCTAGGTAGGCCATATCCACAGCCCTCCCTGGTCTATTACTTTGGTCACCCAGTCAAAGAAATCGATTAGATTGGTCTGACATGACCTTCCTGCTGTGAATCCATGCTGCTTGGGTCCAGTGCCAGCTGGCCTCAGGTACTCAACAGTTCCTTTCTTTTCAAGTGATTCCATCATTTTCCCCCACCACTGAGGTCAAACTAACAGGTCTGTAGTTTCCTGCTTCTGCCTTGCTCCCACTTTTGTGAAGGAAATCACATCTACCTCCTCCAGTCCTCAGGTACCACCCCATCTTCCTATGATTTGTTAAAAGTGTGGTTGGTGGTGTCACTAGGTCCTCCTTAGCTCTTTTAGGATTCTAGGTGAATCCGTCAGGCCCCATTGCTTTGTCCACCTTGGAGTTTTAGAAGTTCTTTCAGTACTCTTTCTTCTTTAAATGGACTGGTATCAACCCCACTATCCAGAGTGCTTCAGCTATTGGTTTAGGTAACTCCTCCTCTTCTTCTTTTGTGAATACTGAGCAAAGTATTCATTCATATCTCTGCCTTTTCACTGTCTCCTCTGCCCACCTCTCTCCTTTATTAATCTTCCCTATCCCTCCCTTAACCTTTCTATGTTCCTAATGTACCTATAAAAGGTTTTATCCCCCTTCTTAACTGAGTTGGCTATCCTTTCCTCGGTTTGGGCCTTTGCTTTTCTGACTGCCTTCCCCACTTCTTTCTGCTTCAATTGATACAGTTCCCTGTCGTGTTCCATCTGTGATTCCTTATACTTTTTGAATGCAGCCTTTTTCTCCTTAACCTTCCCTGACACTTCTTTTGAGAGCCATTGTGTTTTTTTATTCTGCTTTGTTTTCTTTATTTGTTTCACACAAAGGCTTGTTGCCTCCATGATGGCAGTTTTGATTTTTCTCCATTGTTCTTCCACCCCTCCTTTCTGGCCATTTGCTAATACATTCCTCAGGTATTCACCCATTATGCCAAAGTCAGCCTTTATATTGAAGACCAGAAAAGGTGCTCTTTGAAACTCAGTGTCAGAGCTGTAACATTTCACTTTATCAGCAATATAGAACTTCAAACCTTGTTGAAAGTCTGTCACTATCATCAGCAAAGACATCTAACAATTTCTGTCATACTACATAGAGAGAAAGTAAAAAATGTTCCTCTCTGGGGATCAGTCCCAGGCCCCCTACTCTCTATTGCTTTATAGTTTGTAAGTCTACCACTGCATTACGTTTCTTTACAGGAAACATATGTTGTGGCAAAGGATATCAAGCAGTGAGTGCAGACACCCCTGCACACACACACACACACACACACACACACAGCAGTGGATGGTCATAACTAACAGTCTGTCTGTTTGAAGTAGTGTTTATCAAGTTGCATTTAACATTTAAACATCAAAACCTGAGCTGGATCGTTTCAAGTTCATCAGCAATATAGAACTTCAAACCTTGCTGAAAGTCTATCTGTAACCCCACAAATGGGGGGGTTCAAGAAAAGTCTTCCTTGAGCTTGCCTAAATGCTCACTGCCAGGCTGGTGTTCTGTTTTTTAGTAGATTAAATGTATTGCCAGAGAGAGCCTGTATAGCCTCTGTGTACTGTCTCTTTAAGAGCTGCCTGGATTACAGTCTTAATTAATCTAAAAGGGAACTTTGTTAGAAGATGTGCTTGTTTGCTGATTATTTGTTAGAGTAGTAATAATATTGCAGTTTGTTCTAACCTGCCTTCTTTGCAGCAAGGACTGTTCTGTTTATCTCCACCAACTTGGCCCGGGACTGTCAGAATGGGCCAATCAGTACTGTTTGAACTCTAAAATGGAGCCTGCCTACAGGGGCTTGGTGGGGTCAAACTTGTAGGAATTGCAGTTTTTGCATTTTGGTGCCTAAAATAACTTGGAGGGGGAGCCCTTGTTGTGACTGACAGACAGATCAGCCAACTGAACCTTTTGGATCTTGGGGAAATTAGCAAGTTGCTTGCAGCTAGTTCATTTCTGAGTTGGGAAGTGAAGAGATAACAGTTTGAATGATTCAAGCAGCAGCCCCAGCATAGATTCACGTGGGAGAACTGTGGAAAGGCCTGAGTTTTGGCCTGCATGCCTGTCTGCTGTCCCTGAGAGGGAACTGGTGCCTTTTTCAGACTGAATCCGAACTTGGGGTGCAAAGTAAGCCACTGAATTGTGACCAGGCTCCTACCTGAAGAAGACTGAAGATTTGCTGAATGCGATCAGCTTGTCTGGACTTCCAGCCACCTCTGAACTCCCGGATTGTGCAGAGACTCTGTAATTGCAACCGGAGAGCCTTTTGCCTGGTACAGTGGAATTTCCTTACATGTGAATGTGTTGTGTGCTTGTAGTGGGTCGTGATTCATTTCCCCACTGTGGTTTGAATTGTGTTCCACTTGCTGGAAGCTGCATTAGAATTTCCCTATGTGTAAATGTGCTGTGTGCTGCTAGTGGGTCACGATTTGGTTCCCCACTGTGGTTTGAACTGTATTCTGCTTGCTGAAAGCTGCATCCAGCCCCACAGACTGAATCCAAAATCATCTCCACTGGGCTTGGGCATTGCCAAACTGGCCCAGCCTGACTACCTGCTGCACAGAGAAAGCCATCGACAAGAGACCTCCCTGGGGATCAACCCCCTGCTCAGCACTTGAACAGGAACGACGCCTCGGTGATTCATGTGGGCCCCGCTTCTCCGGGCACTCCAGCTCAACAACCTGCAGTCTCAATTTCATCCTGCCTGTATCCAGTATTAGGTATCATGAGTAAACATCAGGGTAGCTCCTTGCAACAACAGCTAAATCTAAAGTGTTGTCATCTGATTGTCTGGTTGCTTTTTCTTTCACGAACTGAGCCCTCCGGCTCTGGATTACAAATAGTGTGTGTTGTGCATGTCGCTTTCTTCCATCACAGGGCCCCAACCAGCTGCAACGTTCCTGGCTAGCCCATTGTCTCCCTACCTGGGTACCCAGAGGTGTGACTGTGTGGGGACTTAAAGAGCATGCATAACTGTTTGATTAATATAGCCTTTAAGCCAATCAACCTGATTATGCCCCTTCCTTGTTCAAGTCCCCTGAATAATTCGTATCTGACTTTTTTGCTGCATTTAACCTGACTGTAGTTCCAGCTTGTGCCAAGAGTGCTGTACTGTTGCTATTTACTGTGCATGACCTTGTTTTACAGAGGGTCCCCAGGATTGAGCCAGAGGAACCAGCTCTGGTGGTAAGTGCAAACAGTGTGGGTACTGGTATGGTGTACAAGGGGTACTGCAAAAGTGATTATTGTATATTGCTCAGGCCACTAGAAGGGAAAGAGGTGGTGATTACATTGTCCCGGAGGGCTGTGCCCTGGTTAGTTTGACCACTACCAACCCAGACCTCCGGGTGGAGGCACCCATTTCAGAACTCAGGCCCCTTAACCTGCTACTAGTCACACAGGCTGGGGTAGTAGCCCTTGGGATAGTGCCACCAAGGGGTTACATATCACTGTCATCAGCAATGATATTTAGAAATTTCTCTCATATTACCAGCGATGAAAGTGACTCAGTTCCTGTACCTTTTTTGCAGCAGGAACAGAGTTACTGTACTTCTTCCCATTGACACTGGAACTGAAATTCTTAAACCAGCAACACAATGACAGTTTCTGGCCCTGTGACCTGAAATTAGGGTTTCCATAACAACATTTGACTTGTACAACAGTGCTAATTTGTTAGAAATACTTCAATATTGCTAACTGAATCTACTAGTGTGGAAACAGACAGATGTGTCTTCACACAGCTATCCTTCAGATTGAAGATTTTCATTCTGCATTTCTTATTCACCAGTGCCTGAGTTCCTGTACTTCTTGTCTACCACTTGCACCACTGCATATTACATAAATTTTAGTGAGAAAGGAAAAATGTTCCACTCTGGAATCAAACAAACCCCCTTCCCTCTACTACTTGGTAGCTCACACTGAACTCCTATACGGGAGATACATTCTGTGGCAAAGGAGAATCCAGCAGTGAGTGCAGCCCCCCACTACACCTACGTACCTACACACACACAGACACACACACCTCTGCAGTGAATATTTGTAATTAACAGTCTACCTATTTGAAGTAATGCTTCCCAAGTTGCATTTAAACCTCAAAGTCTGAGCTGGAACTTTTAAAGTTAGCAGCAATATAGAACTTCAAACCTTGCTGAAAGTATTGCACTAACATCAGCAATAACGTAGAGCAAGTTCTCTCATGCTAAATAAATTGAAGTGGGAAAGAAAAATGTTCCACACTGTGGGTTGAACCCAGGCTAGTGTAGGTTTGAAACCCTATACCAAGACATCATCACTGACATCACACAGTCTAATCACTCACACTGAATGTACCTTTGTAGCTGACTAAATGCAAAAAAGAGTACGCATAATAACAACAGGTGCTTACATCTGTGCTGTTGGCACCTAAAAATGGGAGCAATGGGGAAATAACTTATACTTTATGGCAATTCTGTATTTGCTCACCCCATGTCAATCCCAGTCCCCACAAATGCAGGCGCACTTGGCTTATGCCCCTTCCCCCCCACAAAGGCTTTGGTGAGAGCTCTCAGTTTGTGGGGGGGTACCTTACTGGATTGCTGGTAGCTAACCAGGGTGATGTAAAGTTGGTGTACTTAGAAGTTGGAAAACAGTTCAAAACAATTTAATTTAAACTGTTTCAATTAAGAGGCCACTATTTATATTCCAGAATGTTGGACAAACTGGCCAGGCATATCTTCTGCTTGGGTCAGTCAAGTTGATGGCACAGTCCTGTCCAGGACTTAACCACTTTTTCCTAACTATTTAATGAAAACTCAGAGGAAACCCCCTAGAGCTGCCACTTTGAGGTACTCACAGTTTTTTTTCCCCATATATGGTGTTCGTTCTCCTGACTTGGTCCACCTGTCCCCCCTCTGACCAACCCCCACAACCTCATCACCTGGCTTCTCCTGGACTTAGAATCCTGCTGTCGTCCTCTGCAACAGAACTGTAGGGGGTGTTTGGTCACCGGTGCAGGGCGTCAGTCATCATTCTGCAGCTGGAGTTGTTTTCTGCTAATTTTCTCCCCGGGCCCATAGGATTGTACAGCGGGTGCCATGTGGGAGCTCCACCTCTGCAAAGACACCCAGGTGCCCTGAACATTGGATCCCTTCCCTCTACATGTGACTAACTTGCGCTGCCAACTGGACACCTCCAGATGGCAGTCAAGCAGCGAGCCACAGCAACACCCTTCCCTGAAGAAAGAGAGCAGTCTTATGGACACTCAATCCTCCCCCAGCAGACAGCCTCCAAGTGACTTGCATCCCCTTCCAAACCCAAGTCACTGGCGTGGCAGGAGGGCAGGTATCTAGCTCCTCAGCCCTACACACCACTGGGATGGCAGATACTCACAGTTGTGAAGGCTTCAAGAGTGGTTCTCCATCTTCACAGTTCAGCTGGGTAGAACTGAAAATGGTGATATCTCCACTCCCCTCTAGATAGCTGGCAGATGGATCTTCACCCCGAAAGGGCCTTTTGTCAGATGTTCAGCTTCACCCTTAGGGCCTTTCATCTGTCCTCGCCCCAAGAGCTTTTCACCAGACTTCACTCCAAAGTCTTTCTTCACACTCTTCAACTAAGTGGCTGCTGCTGCTCCACAGAACTTGTGCCCGGACCCCTTTCTTGGAGGGGTGCTTAGGTAGTAGGTGAAGAATGGCAAAAAAACTACTGAAGCAGGCTTTAGGAGAGTAGACATGTGTGTCCTTTAAGAGAACCCCAAACCTTAAGGATAATTTTGTAAGCAGCAGATACCATCTGTTGGTATAAACAGTGAGATAATCTGATTGGCTGCCACTACCCCGAAAGGGATTTTCACAGACAAAAATTTTAATCTGTGCAAGTATGGCAAAAATATGAAAAGTTTCATACACCCCCATACAGGAGTGCATTATGGCATTAAAGAGTGTATTACATGTGTTGGCCGCTGATGAGATGGCAGCTTGAATTTCTTGCTCTCTCCCTGGCTGGACAAAATTCATGTCTGGCTTCCCTGATCCTGGGGGTACAATCTCAATGTGAAGCTTTAATCTACTTTGCAACCCCCCCACAACTGTCCGGTGTGATTATTTCTTGTTTTGCTGCCTGGTTATTGTGATTATAGCACTGGTGTGCCTGTGAGTTGTTCCAGACGATAGGCCACGCAGGCCCCACTTTCATCCTTCATCCCACTACGCACAGTAGAAGTCTGCTGAAGGGGAAGGAATCTTGCAGCATCTTATGCCTCAACCTCACTGCAGTGCAATGTCAACCATTGGTCAGGATGGCCCATTCTGCTCTTATTCAGCCTGCCTCTCTGCTGACTGAGTGGGAGCCCTACCCCAGCCAGCCACGGTAGGGGACTCCCTCCAATACATTACCCAGATGCTGGAGGCCCTTCTTTCCAGGGTGGACGGTATCAATGCTGCCCTCATGGGGACGGTGGCAGAAGTGTACAAACTGGAGGATAAGATGAACGTTGTTGAACAGAGGACAGAGGATCTTGAGTTGCAACAGGGCAAAATATGGCAACATCTACAAGCCCATGAGACCAGGCTGACAACTGTATGGGAGCGAGCTGAAGACCAGGAGAATCGGGGGCACCGAAATAACGATCTGCATCATTGGCATCCCTCAGGGCTCCAAGGGGCAGAATATGGAGTGGTTCCTAAACAAAGTTATCCCTACCATGTTGGGTGACAGATGGAAAGGCCCTGTGGAAGTAGAAAGAGCCCACAGGCTGACTGCTAGAAGGGATCACCCTGGGCAATCACTCAGACCCTTCATTGCCTATATCCTGCATTACTCTACCAAGGAAAAGGTGCTATGTGCTGCTAGGGACATAGGGGAGATCATCTGGCAAGGGGCCCAAATTTCT